>CABHPR010153472.1:0-28047 GCA_902168415.1 Peromyscus melanophrys | reverse complement strand
ACACACACACACACACACACACACACACACACACACACACACACACACCCCACAGGTGAATAATAATTATTTAAACTCCATTTTCTCCTCCTATGAGAGCAGTCATACTCACTATTTCTCTATAGCTAATCTGAGTTACAACTCATCGGATTTTCTTCTCTATGTGATTATTCTGGTGAGCCAATTGGCTGTTTTCCTTCTTTGACCTAAGTTGCTTCCTAAGTAAAATTATTTTGTGAACATGGAAGGGCAATTCTGACCCTAATAAACCAGAGAAAACTTAAATCATTGTGGACTGCAACTTGGCAAGTTAAAAGTTATTAACATTCTCCACCTTAAAAATAAAACCTGAGTGCTGATGTTGAAAAGATTCCTGCAGATGAAAAATATCAGTGGTGTGGGATGGTCTGTATGTCAAACATGTTGCTTATTGGTCAATGAATAAAACACTGATTGGCCAGTGGTCAGGCAGGAAGAAGTATAGGCGGGACAAGGAGGAGAGAATTCTGGGAAGTGGAAGGCTGAGGAGACACTGCCAGCCGCCACCATGACAAACAGCATGTGAAGATGCCGGTAAGCCACAAGCCATGTGGCAAGGTATAGATTTATAGAAATGGATTAATTTAAGATATAAGAACAGTTAGCAAGAAGCCTGCCACGGCCATACAGTTTGTAAGCAATATAAGTCTCTGTGTTTACTTGGTTGGGTCTGTGCGGCTGTGGGACTGGCGGGTGACAGAGATTTGTCCTGACTGTGGGCCAGGCAGGAAAACTCTAGCTACATATCAGAATGTATGTATGTATGTATGTATGTATGTATGTATGTATGTATTTATTTTGGTCAGGACATTTTTAAGGTTTTAAACGGAATAGGAAATTTAAAAGCCAAGGGAGTATATTGAAATAACTAATAGTTGATTAAAATAGTTTCCATCAGATGGAAACTTTATATTGGATCAGAAAAAAGTGGCAATTAATTCTTTTAATTTCAAGCACATCTTATATTCCAGAACCCCCATTTTGCTACCCAGCCTGTAGGAGTTGGTACTAGCGTTTCTCTCTCAGTTGGAGACTGCAGCCTTCTGAAGCCAGCCTGTGGTGACAATTCTGTCTTAATCACAGCTCCACACATCCATACAGCAGTCCAGAAAATCACTGCTGCAAAAGCTCAAACAAAGCATGATAATTAATAACTGTATAATCCCTCTCATCTAATACTTTAATATCAAGGTTAACTACTGACGTCGGTGTGAAACCTCCCCCCAGGAAAATCTGTATTGCCGAGTCTTTATACATATATTAAAGGAAAGAGAGACGTTCCCATCGTCAGCTCACCGCCTTGAAGAATGGTGAGTTGTTTATTTCCTGCGAGAGAACGCTTTGAAACATGTGAAACTTTTCTGTGGAGTGCCTGACACCCCTTTCTATAACTGATCGTGACCCACTGAACCCCGAACTGTGAAGTCTATTTTCCAAGCTTCAGATACGCGTGCTGATGAACTGTCATAACCTTCTGATGCAAATGCAAAGTAAAACCACCTTTAATCGGCTCAGAACAAAGTTATTTATGGACAAAAGGAACAAGTCACTCTGACACAGATCTGAACTCAGAGATTTTCTACTATTCCCAAGGAAGCTAAGAAGGAGAAAAAAAGGTATAAGGCTGCAGGAACAAGGGAATTCACCTGGTTATCAATTACCATTAGAAAAAAATAATTAGAACTATGGCCCATGAGAGAAGGGAAGAGCTGATGTATGAATTTCCTGGTACTATAATTATTTTTCTTTTGAACCATCTTGTTATAAAAATAATAAGTCACATACTCTCTAAAGGCACAAGCCTCCACTAGCCTGTCCAAAACTGACATATAGAGTAGAAAACGCACTTGTAGGGGGAAAGTTTGTGTTTGTTTTGAAATGCCGACATCTGCTGCGTAATAAAAAGCAGCAGCAGCCTGTCATGCCTGCTTCTACATGTTGCTGGAGTAATTTAATGCAAACCCTTTCTGTCTTCGCTTTTTTGAAAGGCGCAAGGACGAGAAAGAACCTACTCTCAGCTAAACCCAGGAATGCATCCTCAAACTTAGCCATACATACTCTAAAACCCAAGCGATAGAAAATATTTTAATTTGAGGCAGCACCACAGTGAACACACCACTGTAACCCGGTTTATAAATGACACTTGCATTAACCACCAATGGAAATGGACTTGAGAGCCACAGACTAGACTACAAATTGATTGTCCTCAGGATCCGGAAGTAGATTTATTTTTACATACGGGTATTTATTTACGTATATTGCAACTTGACCTTGCTCAACTCTTGTTCATTCCAGAGAATCTCTTTGAAGCGTCCACAGGACTTTTATACAACATCATGGAGGATGGGAAGAAAAAAAAACAGTTTCAGTGACAGCTCTTTGTGCATATATATGTTCTGCTTCTCTTCCGAGCAAATTTCAGTTAAAAATTATCTCTAAAGCAGATATTTTCTCAATTCCTATACAAACGACATTACAACTATGAATATTAACAGCTTCTGCTGCCCATATCTTCTGTTCATCCACACTTCTCTAATATACCTTAGAAAAAAATACAGTCTTAGAAATTCTAAACTGTATTTTTACTTCCTAGGGAAAACTATTGATAATGTGTAAAACTTCAGGATCTGCTTGATTTTTTTTTTCCGGCTAATACTTTTGATCTGGTTAATACTACACTCTCTTTCTCTTGCCCCTACTTCACCTATTGAAATAAAGTGTGGGAGGAAATAAAAACTTTTAACTTAAAAACAACAGGAACGGAGTAAAATTAATAACAGTCATTTAGATAGTCAAGAGGAGTTTTGTTTTTCTTGTATTTTCACATTCTTCTTTGTCCTGCTAGAGACATACGTAAGTCACACATATACTTTTAATTTTAAATATATTTACAAACTAAATGAAGTTAACTAAAACATACGCAAATATCATTTCAGCAAAAATTCAATACACAGAAATAGTTTGCGCATGTGCAACTCAAACCTTCAAAATCCAGGTTTTGTAGGTACAACCTTTATCTCATTTAGCCATCTCGATCCAGCCTAGTGACAGTTCAACTATTTCACTGTCCCATGGGGCTACCAATGAGCTACCACATGGGCAGTGCAATGGGAAACACCATGGGGTGAGTTTCCAAACTTCGCTGTCTTTTCTATCTTGAGGAATGTGCAGTGAGGAAACTTCCAGCAAAATGCCCCGTGTATAATAACAGGTCCTTCAAAAGGGGGCGAGCAAATTATTGTCTGAGTCATCTCCCCATCCACATCACAAACTTTATTCAATAATCTGCAGAGCCCCCTAGAAATATTCCTATCACTAACACATAAAAGAGAAAGGACAGTCACTTTTCAAAAGGTTCCTAACTTTTAAAAGGTGCCCGAGTTGGAAGTCTAACTTGGCTGTGAGGTAGGGAACTAACAGAAAGGGTTGCCATGGTGATATGGGAATTAAGGCAGGGGAGGGGCCAAAAGCAAACCTAACAGACAGTAAGTGCTTTAAAAAGAGCTAGTGTGAAAAAGAACAGAAACGCCGACTTACCCATTTTGTTGCTTATTAAGGTATTTCCACACGCGTTAGCTCATTGGATAATAACCATAAGCCCTGACGGTAGGAAGTAGTCATTTTTAGTACTATTTAAAGATAGGCTGACTTGCATAAAGTTTTAACAGAACCAATCGTTCCCGATGCATAACCCAGCGCATCACACTGCTTTACTATTTCATTTCCACATAACGCATGTGGTTGGAAATTTTAGTCGACGGTAGCATGGGACTGCTGTTGACTGCCAGTACACTTAAATTTATAACAGAGTGAAAACTATTGTGCTAGGCTTCTGCACCGGTGTATCCTTTTCCTCTCTCAGCCAACAATCCAGCTTTTCCTCTAGCATAGCCACGGTGAGCCTGTCCATTGGAAAGGGGTACAGTCTACGACAGCACACACTGCCAATCCGCTTCCTAAAGTAATGGGTGGAGGTGAAAGTTTCTGTGTGTACATCTCAAATAGGATGAAGGAATGTTACAAGACCTGTTTGACTCTTTTAAGGTAGTGATGGAGTCGCCTCTTAAGAATGTCAAAAACCCAGAGTTTGAGACAAACTTGCAGTGATAAGTTATTCAATTTTTTCTTCCCCAGTGACTGACTCTCTAAGTCACCCAAAATACGTATTTAAAAAAGATGTTTTTTCAGAAAAGCTACTCTATTAATTTCATTCCTATGTTCAATGAATTTTATATTCGCTAAGTCTCTCTGAACTAACATACCTATGGAACTGTATTAATACATCAATTATCAATAAAACACAAATACAAGCATATATGTATCTAACAGTATATTCGCATACATTCACTTAGCCAGGCTACTTGTCTGTCTCTACGAATCTAGTATGATAGCTATTATGATTCTTGATTTTATTTTCTAGGTTGTCGATTTTGAGGCTGAGTAATTAAAATGGTTGCGACCTTGTTTTAATTGTTATTAATTTTTCTGCTGGTTGGGAATTCTCATCTCCTTTTCCTTAATTTTCTTTAGACTTTTGTCTCACCTCAAAAATGCCCAGAAACATTTATTTAGTCCCTTAACATACAATCCCCCCCAAAAAAACCAGCCTCTTCCAAAGATTTCACTAGTACCCTTTCTCTGCTTCCTTCATTACTATTACTGGCTTCTTGTATTTTTCCTTAGGGTCAAACTCTGAACTACAAGTCTGCCTTTTTGCCTCTTTTTTTTTTCTGTATATATGTTTGGTTTTGCTTTTGCTTTGTTGAGACAAGGTCTCACTATGTAGCCCAGGTTGCCTTCAAACCTTTGATCCTCCTGCTTCAGGCTCCAAGTGTGGTGGTATTGTGTTCTCCAAAATATTGTGCACCCTAATAAACTTATCTGGGGTCAGAGACAGAACAGCCACTAGATACAAAGGCTAGAAAATGGTGGCACTCACACCTTTAATCCTAGCATTCCAGAGGCAGAAATCCATGTGTTCAAGGATTCAACCAAGCATGGTGACCCACGCCTTTAATCCCAGGGAGTGATGGTAGAAAGCAGAAAGGTATATAAGGCGTGAGGACCAGAAATTAGAAGCATTTGGCTGGTTAAGCTTTCAGGCTTTCGAGCAGCAGGTCAGTTGAGATTCATTCTGGATAAGGACTCAGAGGTTTCCAGTCTGAGGAAACAGGACCAGCTGAGGAACTGGCGAGGTGAGGTAGCTGTGGCTTGTTCTGCTTCTCTGACCTTCCAGTATGCACCACAATAAGAACTTTTAAGATTCATGCTACATCTAAGAGTTGGAATAAGAGGTGTGTGCCGCTGCGCCTGACTCCCATTCACTGTTTCGCACACCATTGTAAACTACTTCCCTCAGAACACAACTGAAATCGTCTTCCCACCACCAGTGTGGGTGGACATGACAAATCCATCTAGTATCTTGTCACCCCTCGGACCCTGTACCTCTGCCATTTGCTACCGCTCATGATTCTCTCTCTGAAATGTTCTTTCTTGATATCTCAACATTATAGACTCTATTAACCATTCTTTGATCTTGTGATAGCTAACTCAGAAGTCCCGGAGAACTTCCTTAATTCCTTCCACATGTAATACCCCAATGGCCTAAGGAAGTACGTTCTAGGTCCCATTTTAAAACGCCATTCCCCAATGGATCATTAGTACCCTACCCCCTTCTCCCAGTGTTCAGTGGTCACTGCTGAAGACGGGCTGCAATGACTGTAAGACCCAGAGGCAGTATATGATTGCAAGGAAAGGGTCTCTTCTGGACAAGCTGGACGCATAGGAACTCACAGAAGTGACAGAATGCACTTGACCTATAAAATCCCAAGCCAGACCAAATCTCAGCATGGAGATGGGAGTTGGGCATGAAATCCCATCCTTGGCCATTGGGGCTACTGGAGCTTCTGGAGAGGCTGTTTTCTGTAAGAGGGTAGCCAGCGCCTGATAAGTTGACTACACTCCAATCGAAGGTCACACACCTAGAAACATGTGGTACAAATTGGTCTTAGAAGGTTTAAAGAAAGAATATGGACACAAACTTGGGGGTAGGGTGGGTGGAGCTGGTAGGAGTCCAGGAGAAGTGAATATGATCAAATCAAATAGGAAAAATCTCAAAGAACCAATAAAAACAGTAACAATAGAAAGTGACTCCACACATTCTAGCACAGCAGGGATGAGCCTCTAATGCATGAACTTGGAGGACAAATCACATCAAGATTGTGAAAGCACTGAGTGTAAAGAGTGTTTGGATGTCTGAGTCGTGGTCTTAAGTTTTAATCCCACTTCTCGGGACACACCTTTACAGCCTAGCAGACATGTCTATACAGATAGATGTCTTTCGGGCTCCTGACTCTACTGTAGAGTCAAGGCAAATTTATTACCTTTTCCCCTCAGGATTTTGTCTACCTAGACCATTACATCTCAGTAAATGATTCAAAAGTGGAAGCCTACCATCCATGCTAAAAGCGGAAATCAGCTATCATCTCCCTCCATTTCCTTAATCTTTACAACCTCTCACCACGACAACATCCAAACAACTCAGTCTTTCCCTTCTCTTCTCCCTCTCACATCTGCCACTAACATCTGGTTTTAAAATACAGTGCACTGATCCAAAACACTAAGGCGAGAGATGAGAACATCACCGCCATCGGAGAAGTGGTTTGTCACCCATAGGGCACAGGAACTCCTCTCTCCAAGCGACACAGAGAAGCGCCAGGGTGGGTCAGGAAGCAGAGGAAAGTGGGGGGACTGTGAGCAACAGGCTTTACTGTGGCTCCCTGGGAAGGCTTAAGCAAGGCGGGGTCAACAAGGTCAGCACCTGCTAGTGTGGTGTCTAGCCGTAAGGTGGTCAGGCAGATCAAGAACACTGACCAGACTGCACATAAAGAGAATGGTTAAATGTGAGTTCTGGGTCTGATTGACTGATATTTTAAAATGGCACTAACTGGGAAGATTATTATCTCCTAGAACTACTGAATCTTCCAGTGCTGGCAGTGGTTGTTCTGCGAGGAGAGAGAAAAGGACCCGGATGTCACAGGGACAGAATACAGAAATAAAGAGCGCTGTTACATATCTCTATCAACTACCATTGTGCGATAAATAACACTCTAATTTAGCTCTTCTTTCTGTTATTTCACATTATTTTCTAAAAGCCAGACTTATTCACATGTCTATAAAACCTGGAGTTCCTTAGTGCTTACAAAATAAAATCCAAAGGCTCTGTTTATCCATACATGACACTTATATGCTTGGCCTATGGTTTTTTTTTCCCAGCCTCGTCTCCTATTCTACCCTACAAATCAAACTGAAAAAAAAAGATTGATTCTATTATTCCATTACTAATGTATCAAGGTATTTTAATTTTCCATATAAACTGTCTAACTTTTTGCTAAGGGTAAAAAGTATGCAAGTGTGTTAAAAATATATAAGAGCATAACAGCTATAACTGTGTCTTGTATTTCGGTATGCTTTCTAGAACAAACTTTCAGGATACAAATACAGCCTTTGCTACTTGACTTTTAATTGCAAGAAAACTGTAGAGTGAGTGAAGCTGCCAAATGCTGCCAGGGCCCTCTGTTACAATGAATTATGGGAACCATTTCCTGGGGTTAAAATGAGGCTTCTGCGATCCTATCTTATCTCATGGCTTTTTACACTTGAATTATTCATAAATAATCCTAAATGTTAATACTGGGCCAAGTTTGAATACATACATGTTCGGGTATTGACCCAAAATGCCAGAATGTGTTCTAAAAGGGTATCATGTTCTTCCACCAGACACCAGAAATGTAGTCCCTATTTACTGACGCTTCTCACAAGCTAAAACAGAAGCAGTACAGAAGCACGGCTAAACCGGGCGGTATTTCTACCCTTGCGTTTCTGAACAATGTAAGTTTAGCGACTTGACTTCCACCCTAAAAGAAGCTAGATGGCTTCGTGTGAGATATGAGGAAGCCGAAGGTGAGAGGGACGGAATCACCTGGTCCAGATTAACTGGAGGCCACTCAAGGATCAGGTTACAGTTTTATTGATACCACTTTCAATATGCTTGTATTTTCAGAGCGTTTTAATAGAGAAAGGCAATGACTCTTTCACATATTGAAGACACTCATCACATGTTTTAGAAACCTTGGGCGTGACTGATGGCATTGTGACTCCATCAAATATGTCAAATTTCCCGGTTCCGTTTGTAGTCACATTTGGTCATTTACATCTATACGAGTACGGTGGTGACCGGAGCTGCTGTGACAGAGAAGCCATGAAAGGTCAGTGGGGCAAAACAACCGAGTTTTACTTTTTCAACCTCATGTGGGTCCAGTGTTTGGACTCCAGAGAGGTGGGGTTCCAGGTGATGAATTAAACGTGGGCTCTGCCTACTCCGTGACTCTGTCACCTTCTCTGACAATTGAGGCCACGTGTTTGTGGTCAGCAAGCGGAAAAAGGGACGAAGATGAAGGCACACTTTCAGTGTGGTGAGAGTTTTCGTGCCGGCACATGACCTGTGTTGGCAGTTCATTAACAGTGCCCACGTTCAGATGCAAAGGGGTGGTGGAAGGCTAGGAAGTATCATCTTGCCTGGGGAGAGAGGAGGACAGATCCTGGAGAAGACATGGCCACATACTTCTCTTTATGAGAACTATCACAGAAATAAGCATTAATGGTCATATGCCCCGGGTGTAATGGCTGATCTACCTGGGATGAAATATTCTGCCATTTAAACGAGAGTGGGCTATATTCTGACTTGAATCTTCAATGTCCCCCAAGGCTCATGATTTGAACACTCAATCCTCAGTTTTCGTCACTATTTTGAAAGAGCCTCCAGGAGGTGGAAGTAGGCCCCTAGAGGTCTCCTGAAGGATGACGGACTTGTTCCTTTTGTTTCTGGGTCTTCTACTATGGCAGAAGCCTCTACAATAGCCCCATGAGCTCTGCCATGCTGCCCCCATTATCATGGACTAAAAAAAAACAACCATCTTGTTTGCTGTTTTTTACTTAGTGGTTTGAAGCAAGGTCTTACTACGTAATCCAGCTGGCCTGAAACTGGCTGTATAGACCAGGCTGCCCTTGAATTCAGACTGCCTGTGCCTCTTGAGTGCTGGGATTAAAGGAGAATATTACCAGGCTGGGTTCTATACTGAACCTTTTGAAACCATGAGCCAAAACAAGACTTTCTTCCCTTACGATGCTGCTGTCGTGTGTTTTGGTCATAGCAACGTGACAGCACAGGTTAACTGGTAAATGTACTTGTTTTGCCTAGTTACAAATCCAGCACGCTTGAGACAGTGGTCCATACATGAGGAGGATTTAAAGGCTCAAGAGAGGGTGCTGGAATAATTAAGAATGCTGATTGCTCTTCTAGAGGACCCAAGTTCAGTTTCTAGCACCCACACTGGATAGCTTACAACCTGCTTTATGTCCAGCTCCAGGGACTCTGACACCTTGGGCCTCCTCAAGTGCCTGTTCTCACATGTACAATCTCTCTCACACACACATAATTAAATGTAAATCTTTAAAAATTAAAAAGGATAAAAATAAAGGGCACAAAATAAATAGTCACGACATGGCTTTATGTAATACTTTTTATCTTTCCATAAAGATTGTTAGCAGTAAGATTTGATTTTTATTTTATTTCATTCTGTTTATTTGTACAATATGTGTGTGAATGTGTGTGTGTATGTGTGTAAATGTAGGTACACATGTAACATGGTGTGCTTTTTGAGGTCAGAGGCCAACCTCAGATGTCTGTCATTTCAACACTTTCAGCCTTGTTGCTGACAGAGTCTTCTTGGGTTTTTTGTTTGTTTTGTTTGATTTCTGTATATGCCAGGCTAGTTGGAGATTTTCTTCTCCCCGATTCCCATTTCCCTGTAGCAATGCTGAGATCACACACAGTCATACTACGCACCTGGCTTCTGTATGAGACCTGAGACTTCAAAATGAGGTAGGTCCCCACACCTAAGTACAGTAAGCACATCTATCTACTAAACCATCTCCCCACCCTGTAGTGGTATTTGCCCATGACCTGGGGCTATAGGGCCCGAAGGAGGCGGAGCAAATACCACTACATTCCTGGATCCTACCCAGGTCCTATAAAGTTAGGCCACCACTGTCTGGAGGGCTGCTGTCACACCCTGCTGGCTCAGACACAAACCTAATGTCATAGCCAGCATTAGCTTGTGTGCTGGGTCCCTTGGCCCTGAGGCCCATGGTCTCAGATGGGTGCTGTTCACACAATGGGCTTGAAACAGTTCAGGACCACAGAGCTAGAGAAACCACTGCTTTATGGCAGCGGTAACAATCTTGTTCTTGGCTAACACCTCAGCTCTCAAGGTTTCCTAGCAGTGGGGGGGGGGGGGGGGGGGGGGGGAAGGGTGGGTAAAGGGCACCAGGGGGCCTTACATTTCAGAAAGGTTGGTAAGGATGTGCAATGAACAACCTCCGCTTCCTGGGAAGAAAGTCTGAGCATCAACGAAGAGGAAAGGAGGGCATGTGCAATTTTCTGGAAATAGTGATAGTTAAAGCAATAGAGAGCAATGTAGCACTGACCCTTTCCAGCTAAGAAACTAGACTCCAGTGATGACAGTAACAGAGAAATTCAAAGGAGGTCAAGAGAGGCATTTTTCAACCAAATTTTACAGGATTTGAGAAGAGTACCGCTAAGGTCTTAGTTGGCACATCTGTGTTTTTGTTTTGAATGCTTACGCCTTCTGGTTTGGGGTGCAGATTTATGTTGATCTAAAACGCAAACAACATACCTGTATTTCCTTAAGTACTTTCCATCCACTCACTGGTTTAATTCCATCTTTTTTGGTTGTTGCTGTTTGGGGCATGGTGTTTGTTCACCTGAGGTATTTAGTTCTCCTGATAATTATTATTGAAATGAATTATGTATCTGATAATAAGATTCTATGTAACACTTTGCTCGAAATACCTTAGGAAACAGAAATAATTGATTTTCATATTATCATAAGATCAAATAAATGTGCATGAAATATAATCAATAATGAGTAAATACCAACGAAGCAAAGCAAGTACTCCATAATGCTTAGCAGATTATTTCTATTAAGTAGGGCGAAAACAGTTTAAAACAGATCACGGGACTCCCTTAAGAATTCATACTAAAAATTATTAACAAAAAAAAAAAATCTGTCGTTGCTGAAATGGGGTTACACACATGTGAGGGACACAGTGGCCATCTGAGTGCCCAGCTTTCTGTTAGCAAAGGCATTTTTCATTAAAGTCAGTGAGAGACGCACGTACCCTAGACTGTGGGATGGGTACCTACATGCTCCCCGGCACACAAAGGAGCCCCGCTAGGTTACCACAGCCATGTGAGTCAGAGTGAGTGTGTTAAACAATGGATACTTCTGTTCACTTTAGTCCCATCAAAATTTACATGTGCATCGGAAGCCAACATCAGAGAATTATCAGTAAATAATTATTGACTCTTACATCACACTGCCACATTTTTACAAGCAGAGGAAAATTTACGGGACGTTGATGTCTTCTTATAGCTGGCATGTAATTTATTTCTCTGTTGGAGTTGGGTTTATCAACGGTTTCTATCCATGCATAGGCAATGTTCCCACCTAAGAAGCCAATAGAAGAACACAGGTAGGAAGCTGGAAAAGCTTAACTGAGAGGCTAAGTCAGCCTGTCACTTTGATTCAAAGGCAAGAAGACCTCACCGCCTGGTTTCTTATTCAACAGCACAAAATCTGACAGCTAATTACATACTGATTAGGAGAAAGTATATCAGTATAGATCAGAGGATATTAAATTGCAATATGCTGAATGAAAGATCCTATCATTTACTATTCAAGTATGTGATATACGAAAGTATATGCAATTGATGACCAATGAAGGATGAACAAAAGTATTACCTGCGCATCTGACGCCAACATGAGGGGATTAACAATAATTACTGACTCTTACTTCACACTGCCTCAGTCATGAAGCTAAAACTACGGTAGTGATGCTAATTATGATAAGGTCATCTTTTCAATAGTCTTTGAAAGCAAGTCAATTTGGGTAGGTAAACCCAATCCATAACTATCTAGATATCTGCATTTAACCACCCACCCTGTGGAATACGCATCACAGTAATTATAACAGAGCCAATTCCTAGGAGTCACTTTAGGGAAAGGTACAAACTGTTTTTGTAAATTTCCAAAAGAAAACAAAATTCCACCTAAGCATTTGAAATGGAGATGCAGAGGCGATTCCACAAAATATTTGCAACCAAGGCGATCAAAATCATGACTCCTGGTGATAACGGTGGCCAGGATCTACTGTGAGCAAGGTACTCTTTGGGTATCTCATCACCACGGCAGCTTATTTAGGTAAACTGTATTCCACCCCCATTGTATAAGAAAAAAATAGAGACTTATCAAGGTTGAATTAACGACACCAGATGATCCCACTAGACAGTCATAGAACCAGGTTTCCAAGCCAGGAAACCCAATACCTGAGCCTGAACATTAACCACAGCGTAAGGAACCAGCAGATCTACTCCAGGACATGAGAAAGTACAGTTCTCTATGACCAGATGGGCCTGAAACTACAGATGCACTCACGATTTTAGTCTGGGAAGTGACCAATTATACAGAAGAATATAACGCGGAGATAATATTAAAGCACTATCCTTCAAGATAGGTTTTTCTCTCTCTGCCATAATTTGCCAAAGGAATGACAATAATTACACATTAGCCATTTGAAGGGATGGATCTGGACGCACTGTAGCCGGGCAGTGGCTGTCTGCCAGACACTTGATTAAATCTTTTGCAGAGTCTCCTTGGCAAAATTGAAAATGTAAAAACCGCTGCTTCCGAACGTTCTCCCATTAAAAAGGACACTTACTAGTTACTTGCCGTGCGCTCCCTTCTACGGAAATTTCTCTTTGAATGCCATGCTGGAAGAGATTCCTGGGCAAGACTGAACTGAGGGAGCCTAACGCTTACACACTGACTTTCCAGAAAGAGCAGACACAATGGCCTTTGAAAGCGTGACCTCTGCGGGGAGGGGTTGATTCCGCCCTCAAATACTTAAGTCCTCCCTAATTCACTTTTAGAGATACCTGGCAGTGAGGTTTTGGCAACAGAGAAAGGCACGGGTGTTAGGAGAATGAGAAAACACTGAAGCTGTGCAACTCAGAGGTCAGGATACCCAACGTTATTCAGGGAGCCTTCAGTGTTTAGCCCTATGTATGGAAGAAAATGCCAAATAGAAATGTTTAACATTTCATTCCATGGTCTTTACATGTTCAATAACCCGGGCTTCCTTTATTTCGCCTAATTTTAGCGTGCTTTTTTCTTAGTGATAACCTAAAAACTTAATACGTATGGAGAATAGCTTTTCAATTTCAGATGTTGATTCCGGTGTCTCTCTTAGGACTGTGACCTACTTTACAGCTCTACTTTCTGCGATATGCAACCTGACTTCAAAAGAGGCGTTGTGGCTCATGAGCATGACAGACGGAGACGCTCCAGTGTCCTCCAGGAAGATGAAACACAGACAACCTTAACAAACCTACACTCACTCACCAGATAATGCGCGCAATGAACTGCTAAGATCTGAAGAACCATGCAACTGAGCAATTACGTACTGTTAGACGCAGTCAGGGGAGGTCCGAGGGGTGTCTTAGAACTCTTTCATAGAAGCCCATGGTATCCATCTCTGAGCTCACCTCTTCCACACTCCTTCAGACCCAATTACTCTTTTACTTTAATCTTTTATATACTGCCCCATGAGTTCATGCGACAGAAATGTACTTCATCAACATACTCAGAGGACGAGCACTCATGTGATAACCCAACTAGAATTTAAATATTGAAGACCAAGAGACTAGACATTCAACTTTGGATTTGTGTTTCTTGTAACACAGCATGCAACCCTACACACACACACACACACACACACACACACACACACATATGCATGCGCGCGCACCCACACATCAGATAAATCTTCATTAAAGAAGGCAGAGAGAAACAGGATATCATTTGCAAGCACTCATCATGTGCCAGGCCAACCCTTGACTGTTTTGAATCTTCACAAGCATAATTTCTGTTTATTAGAACTGAACTCTGTCATATAGTTGTTAGAACACCCACTTTCAGATGGGGATGTTGAGCCTGATTTGAAGACCAGATTAAACTTCAGGTCTTCTGACTCTTACCATGTACTTTTGATCATACTGGATTATCCCCAAACATTAAAAACATTGCATCTTCAAAACAAAAGCCAGAAGGAGAAGGGTCTAAGGGCTGTCTCTGTATCAGTGATGTGTGCACAGGACAGGGGTGCCAGGGCAGGCACGATGCTTCAAACTGTCAAGCCTTGTACCCATTACGCTGGGGTGGACTTTGTCCTTGACTGTCTTCAAGGGGCTTTCCTAATTTCTTTCCCATTCTGGGTCAGAGCTGCTGTATCTATCTGCATTAGCAGTCACCATAGGTCCCCATTATCTATAACTAATGTGGAACTTCACGATCTTTAAAGTGTACTGCATATACAACATCTACTTTTCCTTAGAGAAAAATCAATGTTTTGGTTTCATGAGAAGCCCAAAGCCTGTCTCCTTCCACCTTGTTATATAAGGCTGGCTTCTGAGAGCACTTGATGACGTCAAAGAAGGAATGATTTATAGAGTCAGGGATAATATCACAAGGTAAGTAAGGTTGGGTATGGACATAAGAGCAAGACAGCCATAAGAGGCAAAAAGGTAGAGTACGTTTCTATAAGTAGATGGATTTATCTATCTAAATAAGCATTTTCCTTTCAAATGATGCTTCTGTTCCTTTGGAATGCTATCTGGCAGCTGTGAGATCTTTAACACATAGTTTAGGGTGTGATACTGATTTCCGTATTTGCAGGATGGATATTTAAACATCCACACATTATTTGTAATGAAAAGGATGGTCGTGTATTTAGACATTACTGTACTAACACTGTCTAATTAGAAACGAGAGCTGGCTCCACAGTAAGACTTTCCACGCAGCTTGTAAGCTGGCTCTAAAGGTAATTCCATGAGAGGAATTTTCAGAAGGCTTTAGTCCATATTGATGATATTGATTTAGGTTTATAGCTCCCTGAGCATCCTGATGTGTTTGTCAACAAAGAACCATTATGGTATTACAAACAATTAACAAGTTTCCAGTCTATCATATTGGTAACAGGAATAAGATCATCCTAGCAACCTCACCATGCAAAGTCGGGAAAGAGAGAGACTGTGTGTGTGTGTGTGTGTGTGTGTGTGCATGTGTGTGTGTGTGCATGCATGTGTGTGTGTGTGCATGCATGTGTGTGTGTGCATGCGTGTATGCGTGTGTGTGTGTGTGTGTGTGTGTGTGTGTGTCCGTGTGTCCGTGTGTCCGTCCATGCACGGGAGTATGCACAGACCCGGGCTGGGATGATCCTAAATGGTAACGTGGACAGAAGACAACGCAGACGATTCACAAGAAAGCACAGTCCCAGGCAAGGATCAACAACTGACGGAAATGATTGCTCTGAGAGAACAGCCCGGCCTACAGCTACAAGGAGCAGGGTTGCATTTTGCATTCATAAGGTTAGAAGTCATGCTAAAAATAGCAGATAGTGCCTTTGAATACGAATTACAAATGCCATATATATGCAGTCCAGAAAATGCTTCTGACGCCACCACAGAGGCCCTTTCATTCCCATCTGCACAAGAACGGTTACACTTTTGAGAAGCTGAACTGCTAGGCTTGGCAAAATGAAGGACGAAGAAGAAACCTACTCAGAGGGCGGCAGACCAACCAAATCCTGTCTCCTGGTAGTTCCGAGGCTAGACGATCTGACATAGTGCTGTGGGACATTCACCTTTCAAAACAAATCTCCATTAAATCTGTAACTGATCGTTGTTACAAAAGCCAGTACATTAAAACAAGATTCTTTATTCATAAACATTAAAGAAGTCAGGTTTGTATTTTGAAATAGTCATGTGGTGGAAAGTATCTGTCTTCTCTCTCTCTCTCTCTCTCTCTCTCTCTCTCTCTCTCTCTCTCTCTCTCTCTCTCTCTCTCTCTCTCTCCAGACCATCTGACAGGACAACCAGTGTGTAAGCCATAAGGTCAAGGGGAAGGGAAGCAGCCATCCCACAGGGTGGGTACTTTCAACAAATTACCCAATGATGGAACCGGTCTGTGAATGTGGTAAAGGTTTAAAGGACAGAGGGGACTTGGAGGCACAGAAAGGACCTTCAGATGTTTTTAGTACTTCCAATGCCTCACGCACTATTCTACAAACCAAGTAAATGGAAAAATAAACCAAACAAGTGTTCTGCTTTCCTGAAGCTCACCGACGCTCTTGCTGAGGAAGACAGAAAGTTGAAAAGGTAAGCGATATGACTGTTAATTGTGTTTCAACCTGACTGGATTGAGGTAATACATCAGATAGTACACACCGGGGTAGAAACAAAACAAAACAAAACAAACAACAACAACAACAACACAACGGCAGAGGAGGAGAAGAGGGAGTGAGGGTGTAACCCAATTTGGGATGGAGCTTAGGGAGCCCAGAGGTGTTGATATTTGCACCAACCCTGGAGGCAGAAGTGAGGATCAGGAGGACATCAAGCATGGAAGATTAGCTCTTTTCTCCCGACCTCACCACAACTGACAGTGTCTTTGGCCAGGGACGTAGTTCGGGGTCAAGAGAACATGCGATTATGTGGGGAGTGTCATACCTAACCAAAAGCTTTAAATGCCCTTTCTAAGTTTGGATACATCCTCCCCGGGGTGTTGGCCTTTGACCATGAAAACCACACACCCCCAGACAGACCACCTGATGTTGAAATGAAACTGAGCCCAGAGAGTTCCAGAAACACCACTGCCAACCTGGGACCTTCAAATAATACACAGTCTTGAGATGTTGGACTGTTTGTTGGAGCGGTCCATGAAGGGAGCCGGTGGTAGGAAGACGAAGAATCGCAAAGGCTCTGGGGCAGGAGTTTGCCTGATCTATCTAAGAAAACAGTCAGGGGCCGCAAAGCAGAACAGGAAAGTATGACAGAGTCAGCAGCTGAGCTCACTAAAGTAGTGAGGAGAAAGATAACTCGGCTCATAGCACCCTGGAGAGGCTGAGGACTGGAGGCCTCAGGCAAGACAAATGGCAGAGAAGACGGGTGTAGGCAGACAGTGCAAAGACAGAGACGTTTCTGTCCAATTAAAAAGTCCCAGAGTCTACAGCACTCTGCCTCCAACTCCTCCTAAAGCATGCAACGTGTGATATACATTGTCGGGAGAAACGGGGTGAAGACATTGGGACTGTGGGGCACTGGGCATGACAGAGGCAGAGTGATGTGAAGAGTTAGTTATAGTGGCCCACACTTGTCAACCCCAGCCTTTGGGAGGCCCGCCGGGCAAGGATGAGCTGGAGGCCAGTCTGCTACAGAGCCAGTTCCAGGCGTCCGTGGGCTACCTAAGAGTGTCTTGTCTCACAGAAAGAAAGATGTAACTCCAAAGAAAGAACGTTTGGGTAAACAGTCAACTCCTTTAGTTGGTACACAGAAATTAGCAGTTGAGTTGTTTAGCCTTGGGATAAAAGCGTAAGATCCTCTTAGGGAGAAATCAAGCAGCTTCAGATAAAAGATATTCACCCATAAACATTCAGAGGAAAGGGAGGGGGAAGAGGGGCATTTTTAATATGCAAAGATTGAGGAAGCACTTCCCTTGAAATGGATCTTTGACCCTCAAGGATTTGATTGAGCAGAAGAAGTAAAGAACAAAGGTCTGTACAGGACAGCACAATTGGCAATACACACTTAGCGGCTAAATTAACGTCATACAACCATACTGGAAGAAAGCAAGCCGGCCAACTGCACGAGGTAACTATCTCCATCTCACAATACCCAAGATGGCTAAAACTAGGAAATGGTAGGGTGTTAGCTGTTGATGTGGACGCGATGGCCAAATTACAAAACAAACAAACAGATAAAAGTGTAAGGGTCTGGACAAGGAAACACAGAGAACTGAAGAACCATAGCCATTCATAGTGGGCCTTCCTGTACCATCCGGTTTACTTTGTAACTAAATCAGTTTAATTAAAATTAGTTTATGAAAGAACAAACACGGCAAAATACGACCCAACTCACTCTGACTTAAGCCCTACTAATTATATTTCCTGTTTGGTAGTCATAAAATCTGGGGGAAAGGCCAGCTAATGAACCCAAGATGGAAGCTAATCAGACCAATGCCAAAGGATGATTATGTGTCACCCAGTGTTGCCCAAAACCCCTCCAGCCATCTCTTTAGTTACTTCTAAATTTCAATGTCCTTTGCACACTTTGGGTTTTTCTCTCTCCATTTTACATCTCCCATTCTCTCTTGATTGGCCAGTTTTATGCTGAGTATCAACAGCCTGGCGAAGTCAGTGGTTCGCTGCTCCTCTCGAACTAAAGACCCCTGCGCGACTTAGCTCTCAGTACCCAAGCACAACAACTTATCCGACATAATTTATCTGAGTGATAGGCATCAGCTCACCCCATATTCATACCACGAAGCTTTCTCTTTACTTTTTTATGTACGGAAACGCGATATGTTCATCTTTGCGGGAGAGTTAAAGTCCATGAAATAAATGAACAAAATATCCCCAGGGCCACTCACTCAGAAATACAAGTCATCACTCAGGTTTGTGCTCCCTCATTGCTTTCACACTCAAATACACACTGCACACACCTTACATAGGAATGTGCCATATGTGCGCTCCTACCCTTTCTCGTTAATAGGTCCTCAATTCTTTTAAATAATTACTAGAGACCATCTAGGTCTACAGCAGCAATTTTAAGGAATATGTTAAACCTCCTTCTTTATTTATTGATCCCCTGTTACACTGGCTACTTAGGATTGAATCTTTTGTTTTGTAAGATTATCAAGTGATGCTCACTATTGAGTACAGCTGGGGTATTGACTGAGGTCAGCTGATGTGCCTAACGACAGAAGGGAAAAGATCAGTCAATCCCAATTGCTCTTTCGCCTTTTTATGCCTTTTCTTTCTACTCTAGAAACCCACAGTCCAGGGTTTCCAGCTAAGTCAGACTTCACACACCAGAAAGAGAAAAAAGGAAGAAAAAGTAGCAGACAGGCATAAACAGAATTATTTAAGGCTGTATCAGTCTACACTTTGGCTACTAGTTTAAAAAAAAATACAATGAGGTGGCTGGGATTGGGGAATAGGGGATATCAAATACCGATACAAGAGCAGACAGACTTACAGCATAAGTGGGTTAAAAGTAACTGTGTGGCTCTTGAGTCTTTTCACACAGCTGGCAATATACCTTTTGATGACGATCTTTAGAACATGATCTAATTTTCATGGTATCTTTCAGTATTTACTTAAGTAGTAATTCACTGGCCAACCCCTAAATTTACTCAATTTTATTTTATTGTGTCTTGGTTACTTGGCTTAATTCCTGCATCCTGCTCTTCTTGATGCAGCTTTAGGAAAGACCAGGACATCTTCAGACACTTCAGAACACTATCTCAGTGGCTATGTACATCCAAGTCACAGAAGGGCCTTTTTCAAGCACGGCTTTCCCTTCCTGGGAGTTCCAGCCTTGTCACTGTTTGAGAAAGACATGATGGGGACAGCTCCGCTAAGTTTCCCTTGCAAACACACATATGCTTTATGATGGCATCTGCAACCCCATGTTTATGTATCCAACACGACTATGGCCTGCAAAAAGATTTAAAGAAATACACACACACACACACACACACACACACACACACACACACACACACATATTTGGAGGAGAGAATTTTGGTAACTGGAAATCTGGACAGCGGTTACACTTCCATAGTTTGGAGTCAGTAAACTCTGACTCCACGGTTGGCAGTAGACCCTACCACCAGTGGTCTTAGTGCATCAAGCAGAACGATTTATTAATAGGAGAGTCTTGAGGTACCATCATGAGGATGAAGTTGACAGCACGCACACATTTCATTTTCACTGTTTACTTGCTGTGCCTTGCCAACGGGAGTGTGAGAAGAGAGAAGAGGGAAGGCATCTTTTCCTAACACAGAGTTGTCTTTCCAATGCCAGTCAAGCCATGGGCCACACGAGTGGGAGCCTGGGCAGCTTTTCGCTAAAAGACTTGGCAGTAACAAATCCGCAGGCCCAGGATCACGTTCTGCAACTCCCTTGAGATCTGGTTGTGGGGCCAAGACTTCTGACATGTGTGGAAATGAAATGCCCGTGGATATTTTGCAATGGCAGCTTTAGTATATTATTGCCTTGAACATCATGAGTGAGTTCTTTAACCCTCAACTTTAAGGGCATTGTTCAGATGACCGTAGTTTGAATAACCCAGTCCTCTTTTTTGCTCTTTATTGCCATAGGAATAATTTTTATTAACAAGTCAGATTGTTTCAGTCTTATCATTGTTTAAGCACCTTGAGGACCAGAGACCATATAAAGTTAAAACTACACCCCGGCCACTGCTGTCAGGCTTCACCCAGATTTATGCTACTGAACACCTACAACTTCAGGTAAATGCTTCATGCTAGTGAATACAAAACTCCTTAGGAGCTTTGAGGAAACTTGTCTAATTGGCCACATTGGTAGAGCTGCAACTTTACAGATCACCCTGTGAACTGCGCCAAGATCCAGTACAATAAGAACATCGTTTAATAAGATGTTTTTAATGGAATGTAAGAGCGTACAAGAAAGCCCTGGAAAAGCTAATGAAAGGAGTGTTTTATTTAGCAGGATGTTGTCCACTTGGTACCATCTCAGGGAGAGACGATTAACACAGTGAGAAGAGATCACGGCACCGGGCATGGGGGGAGGCAGAACTATTATTCCACAGCGCGCACACAAGTCTCAAGGAAGGAAAAGTAATGAGCAGTTTTCCTAATGGGCCTTAATTTCTGAGCTAAATTTAATGTGTGTCAATGATCACCAACAAAAACACTTAACGTCTGGGTGCCCTACTTGAGGTTATGGAAGCACACTGCATGAGTCAGCAACTGAATTCTGAGCGGAGAACCTCCACTCCCAGACCAGGAGGTGTCGTAGTCACATGTGCTGCTGAAGTTTTCTCCAGTCCTGCCCAGCCCCATGGACCCCGCAACCGCTTATAAAATAATCGCTCAGAAGCTTGTATTAATTAAACGACTCGGCCATTAGCTCAGGCCTACCACTGACTAGCTCTTACACTTACACTCAGTCCACTTCTGTTAATCTATATGTCACCACGTGTTCCGTGGTTTTACCTGTTGCCTTTACATGTTGCTCCCTGCACGGCAGGCTGGGGTCTCTCTCCCAGCCTTCCTGTTCCCACAATTCTCTTCTCTGCTTGTCCCACTTACACTTCCTGCCTGGCTACTGGCCAATCAGTATTTTATTTATACAGAGCGATATCCACAGCACTTATCAGACACATGCACTACCATCCATACCACCTCCAACACATAAACCCCCTACATAACTTTAAAAGACATTACTTGCATCGATGCATACATGGCTGCCACACTTTCCTTTCCCTTCCAGAACTTACGGTTTCATTTCCATTACTCTGTGACTGAGAAGTAGTATCCTTAAAGATTCCCTTTTGGAGGAGTTAAGTATAGGGATCTTTAGGGTTACTATTTAATCTACACACGTCTGTGTTAAAATGTCTACCTGGGATTGCCCATTTCAATCAAGAGGACGAAGGCTAGACCACTAATGAGCAGGGAATGGAGTCTAACTTTAACAGAAGCTTAAGACTGCTGCCTGGTTCATAGGCTTAGTTGCCTATGGGGAGTCCTCTAACAGCAGAAACACAATCCCAGAGCTCAAGGTTAGTTGATTCAGAAACCCACCACTGGCATGACTGCTCCATTTCCTACATCTAACCACCAGAATGTTGTGAGGAGGTGCCAAGTTTTCAAAAGCTTGTATAAATTCAAATTTTCCGCAATTTTTATTTTGCTATGTAGCACACCAAAAGTAAATTCTTAGGATTAAGGGTCATTTATGACTTTGAAATAGCCACACATGTAAATAACCCCCTCTACGATTTGACTGTAGAATGAAACTTCTTAGGAAAATAAAGAGCCCATAAACATTTCTCAATTACTTAATGTTGTTGTCCACAGTTTGTCTTTTTTTATTATTCTGGTATATTCTACAATACACCTTATTAGAAAAATCCAGAAAAGATAAAGGATGTGTTTTGATTCAAGTCTCAAGATTGACCAGTACTTACTAATGATTTTAGCTACTTATTTTACAGGATAAAAACCTCTTGTAATGATCTCAAGAATTATGTCACATCCTAACAGTATGTAGCTTCAGTTTGTTCTATCCTGTGTATTTTTTTTTTAAATGATAAATGACAAAGCACATGCAGGAAGAGCAGTTCTGTGAAAATAAGTCATCGTGCTTACATTTTAAGAGTTTCAATTCTGAGTACACAGACAGACTTCTAATGAACGACAGTCGAGAAAGAAAGCAAAGTAAATAAAAACAAGTAGTTATGAATGGCTCTGGGATCGACAATGACTATGAGAAGCAGAAATCAATCAAATCTCTCACTGGAACTATTTTATTACAATGCACAAAATCACTTGGGCTGAGCAGACAAGGCACACCGACCCAAGACACAAACGTCAACTAATTAAAGGCTGATTCTCCACAACATACATACATACATACATACAGACACACACACACACACACACACACACACACACACACACACACACACACACACACAATTTCCTGGTTTTAGGACTCTACAGTTATTATTCCCCCTTTAGAAAGATGTGCTCTGTAAGTGGCTTGAATAAATTCCTGTGCATCATTTTATGTATGGGGAGTGGGGGAGACGGAAACAGGAAAACAGCATTCCAAGGCCCTAAATAAATTAGCTCTATTTAAAAGGGCAGGACTAATCCACTGCTTTAACGGTGGTTTCCATTAAGCTGGAAGAGTAATATTAAACCACTTCAAACTACTGGCAGATAGGAGTAAACCGAGCACCCTGTGAGTGGCCCCCTTTTAAAAGAAGGGTCTGGACCCACACAGGCTTTCATTCTGCCACGCAGTAAGGAAAGGCTGAATAAATTAACTTTTTCCAAGGGCCATTATACCTTAGCTCCTCATTACAGATCTCATTACGGACTGTCTTTATAATGCTCACCTGACAATATCATGCAAAATGCTTAACTTCTAAGGTCAATCTAAATAAGAGAACAATTCTCCTATTTATAGCAAAGGATGAACTTTTCTCATTTAGATGTTTAAGCCGCTAACCCCTGAGTTTAATGTAATTAGGGAAGGGATATTCAATTTACAGTATCCACAAGTAATGATAATTAAATTGATCCAAAAAAGCTGTTGGTAAGCATAAGATACCTTTGTAATTACATCCCGTTTTCAAAATGACTTTAGTACCGTGAACTTGAAGCATTTCAGCAAATGAAGGCCAACGCACATAAGACGAAAACTACAGTAGCTTAGAAGCCAGGCTGTTTAGCATAATGAGCATCGCCACCAGAGGGAAATCTCAAAAAAAAAAAAATTCTATAACTTACCACGACGCCTTTCCTCTCACAAACATCCATTAAAAAATATGGAAGAGCGTCTTCATTTTTCACCACATCAATTCTTCGTTAATAAAATCATTTTGGGGGTTTGCTCTCTAAAGATAACTATAGAGTCAGCTCCCTCGTTTTCTCTATTACGAAAGTGGCTATCGCTGGCTTCAGTTTTGTGTTTCTTTGCAAGAACCCACCCAGAGCTATGAATATGAAACCATTTTCCCCGGGAGCCCTGAAGATGAGCTGGGTCAGCATTCCACCAGGACCAAGGTGAAGAATAAACAAATAACCATGTTCACTGCAGCTGCAGCGATCAGCCTCTGGAAAATTATTCAGGCATTATGAGAAAGACGATATTAAACGCTGCCAGTCGCAGCTTCACGGCTCTCTGAATATTCGCATCAGAAAGGGATGAGCACTTAAGGGGTATCATCAGAGAGCTCGCCCATCTGAGCATCTTCCATTAAGTTTTTGTCTTAAAGGACGAAGGCGGGAACCTCTGTCTGACAGGCAAAGGGCTTGTCATCATTCATTAGGATCACAGCTTTGCTCAGGTTTCCTTCAATGAGGACCACAAGACGAGGATGGGAAAGTGCTGAGCACACAGCTTCAGGGATGCTGTTGAAATGAACTTGCTACCTCTTGGTCCTACTGACGGCTTCCAAGAGTGTCCAAAAAGCCTCCCTACCTAATCAACACCATCTCTCTCTTGTCCATACCGCTAATTTCGGCCCAAATTCTGAAAGGATAGACTAAGAGAAATGATTCAAATCACAGCCAACATAAAAAGGCTAATGAATTCCTTGCAGTGTTAAAGCATACCTTCAAATGAAACAGAGACTTATTGTTGTATCTCTTGACATGGGCTATTTGAAGAAGGGATGATATACACACATCAATTCTGTATCATTTCAAGAAGCCATTTAACATAAAAGTGGGTTATATAACAAGACACTTTAGTCACTAATAATATTTATGCTTCTGCAAGAGAGCATCATGTACGGATGTCTTCCTTTCTTCCTCAATTTGGAGAATTTTAAAACGGAAGAGTAATATACCCATGTTCCAAGCAACAGAGAGAAATATAAGTAGTCATATATAAAAAAGTCACAGTGGGGAATATTAGATGGACACGCATTCCAGTTTAATTAGTTTTACTTTCTCAATGTATGCTGAATATGAACACTGATATGTTTTCAAACATTAGCAGTTTTATAATTCTAGATCAACATAATTTTGTGTTAATGAACCAACTACAGAATTTTTCATAATGGGCTTTGATATTTTAGGTCTAACTGCCACAAGATTTCTTTACTTTAAATTCTAAATATGATTATACTTATTGTTTGAAGTGCACAAAATCAAGGCAGTGTTAATGTATATAATGATCATAAAGTGAAGGTACAATCTAACTGACTGAACAGAAATCGATAATGGTATTTAATGACTTCATAAGGAAAATAAATGACCCTCGCACCCTTAATGGATTAGTGTCAGTTATGAGCAACACAACATCCCATAATGCTGACACAGTCTCACTCAAAGTGGTATCAATTTCCATAGGAGTGCCTTAAAGCCTTATCAAAGGAAATTGTGTTTTAAAGCTAGTTCATTTTAAGATGTCGTTTTGAGAGGATTTTTAGAATCTAGGTTTATTCAGCACGAGGTACGTTCTGCATTCTTACGAGGAGCTGCTATCACTGGCCCGTGTTCTAGGTCACCCCTGGGAAAGCTCCCAAACAAGATGAGGTCCGAAACACACAAAATGATACACTTCATGACATTACTCAAACAATTCATTTGCTGCCTCCTGGCTGTAAATACATCTTCTCTTATTCTCTAATGTTACTCCGAATGATCTTTTTATTTTACTCAAGAAGTCTACGCTACACACACACACACACACACACACACAATGTAGCCAGTTCACAGCACAGGACACCAGGGCTCCAGGGACACTTAGAGACTGCTAGATCATCTAAGCAGACACAGAGAAGGCTCAGCAGTTAGTGGATCTGCGGCTACTAATTTGTGAAGTCATGACGTTGTCTAGGATGTTTACATAAGGAAGAAATTTTCTTGCCTCTAATAACTAACTGCCCTTCTTTAGGAGGAAAGAAATGTCATGTCTCTTTCATGGTACATGTTAGAAAATAACACAGCAAATGTTAGAAAATGTGAGGTTCTCTGCCCTTCCTTTTCTTGAGAAGATAAAACATCTAGCTTTGTAGTATCATGCACAGATAATTTGGCTTTTGATCCTCTAAAGAAAATCCTGATCACAAATGAAAAATAATAAAAAAAGTAAACATGCAATACTTGGGATTTTTAGTTCTTATTGAATAGAGTCAGCAAGCAGTACCAAGAGGGATAAGAATGGTGTCATGTGCTGTAACTCGGGCGATTGTTATTATTTTCTCCAGGATACTTTAGAATTCATTTCTGACTGATTCAGCAGTCAGGGAGCCAAAGTTCCAGTAATCTCTCTGAAGATTTGGCACAGATCCGAAGTTCAGAGCAGGAACAAGTGTGCAGTGATGGAGAGGAGCTACTATGGTTATTTCTAAAAATAGCGTGGCTTCAGGCTTGCAGTGGCTTAGGGTTCTCAGGAAACGAAACTAAAAAAATTCTTAAGATAGAAGCAGGAAACTGTAGCTAAAGATTCCTGACTGACATGAATATTACTTCCATTATCCCAAAGGATATAGTAACTTCTCAAGCACAGGCAGCATCATAATTAGTTATAATTGACTTTGTCTTTTAATTTTTCAGGCAATCTATAAATTATGGATTGTTGTGTCAACTGGAAGACAGTTTTTGACATCATATCATATATCTCATTATTGTCATCAAAACCAAGTCCCTCATCTGGGTGCTCTGCAGTCTCTATATTATAAAATCACTCCAGGAAATCTTAGCTTAGGATCCTGAAGCACATCGCATAAATTTAGCATATGCTGGCATAATTCTAGCCGGACGTCAAATACTACAGAAACATGGAATGCCACTAAGGAATCCCAAGAGACGTACTCAAGCAAGCTTCTCTGGAGAAATGCTCAACTCACTGGCCCTTGTTTTGAGAACACCGGATCTGGGGTACTCTTCTCGGCTCTGTCCCCTGCCTGCAGTCCACTTTTTCCTTCAGCTCGGGACACCCACTGGGTAGATGCAACCCACTGCCTGCTGTCCCTCTGAAATTAATGGGATGCCAGCCTGTACCTGTTCTCCTCAGCTACTCAGCAGGTACGCTTCACCTGGAACATTGGGAACCAGTGAAGCAGCTGAAGGGGAAGGATTTATTTCCCTCTTTCCAATTACTGTTCTGCATGCCAAGCCTTTCCTCTTACTTTCCAGAGTGTCCGTGCGAGTACCTGCTGTCAGCGGAATGTAGCACTAGGGTAACATCGCCCTGTCAGAGGGGATCCTGCCTCACATTAAAATCGACGCTCAAGTTTAAGGCGACTGAAAAGCACACCTTGGAGACATCTTCTAATCAACAATATAACCCATGTCTAAAAGAAAAGAGGGGAAGGAAAGAACCACAGTTTTCACTAACGTATTTCAGAAAATTTAATGAAACCCTTGAGTGAATTTGAAGAAATTTCCTACTGATATAATTTTGATATTAACATAAATGCATTGATAACAAATATAGATGTAACTAATTCAACATATCCAAACCTAACAGTACCATGTTGATAGAGGTTAGGGATGGGATAGCCAGTTTAGTGTGTTTGCTTTGTACCACGGGTTAATTTTCAGCACTATGAAGACAGTGTGTGTATTTGCATGTATATGCTGACTCTTTTGGTTAATGAATTTGGTTAGAAGTTATAAAAATTTTTATAGAAATTGATGTATATTGTATACAGATTTTGCTACAAATTCTTAAGGTAATGAAATTAAGCAGATACCATATTGCTTAACAATACTTCTCGATAAAATATATGTTGTAAAATTCATTCTCCAACCTACTAACGATCCCAAACTAAACCATGTTAACTATCACCCAAAATTTACGTGGATTATTTGTGCTGCAATGGTTCTCTAAAGGCATATGTGGGGTGGGTTAAAAGTTAACATGGTTAGTTAAAAACCATACTGACCACACTGCATCCAGAGAAAATCCTCATTATAAATCTTTGTTAGTATGGAGAGAGCAAAAACAGCTTCCTAAACCTCGAATCTGAAGTCAGTAAATACTATGTTTCTTGTTGATTGACTGAAGGGTTCTTTCTTTTTTCTCAAAATCATCCGTAGCATTTTATGTGCACTATCCTGAAAAGTCAAGAGCAGAGATGAGCACGCAAAGGAGGCATAAAGTAGAAACCACAGTGGCTAAGAAATGCTCAGAAATTAATGCCTGCTGTTTTGAGTCTCTGTGCTCCAAGGCTGACAGCTAGCAAGCTAAGCTCCACATGATGCCCACCTACACCAGACTTGCCAAGCAGCCCCTTTA
>CABHPR010153471.1:9339-32077 GCA_902168415.1 Peromyscus melanophrys | reverse complement strand
CCGGCCAGGATGAGTGCCGAGGGATGGAGAAGGGCTCTGGTCTTAGGGACCGGCCTGCGAGCAGCCTGTGTGCTGCCCTCTGTCCTCGGATCTGGGTGGATGATGACGGCAAATGTGTCCTTCTCACCTGGAAGAACGTAAAATGATGCTGAAGGAGAGCGGCGGTGGCAGATACCTTACTTACTGTTCGGTTAGAAATACCTGTGGATGGCCTCTGTCACATCCTCTTCAAGAGCGTCCCCTCTGCTCCTTGCTCCTCAGCCACCACCACCTCACAGGCTGCTGTTGCCCCCTGCTTCCAGGTTTCAAATGAATACTTTGGCATTTCTTCAGACGAGACATTTTATAATACAGCCAAAGCCAGAAAAACCAGAAAAACAAGCAACGTGAGATTTAGGAAAGAGCTGATATGATGTCTAATTTTGGACCATTGTCCCCTTAAGGTTTAAAGGCCTCTTTAGAGCTTTGTGTACGGAGGATAATAATAACAACAGACAACAGCTCTTTTCATCTTCAAAGCTCTTTGTAAAATGTTGGCCCAAATTCTTTGCTCAAATATAGATACATCACCAGTAACAAGCAATGGGAGAGTATTGAGAATACGTCAGTTCAGGGCCAGTAGCCATAATTTTTAAAACCCTGCAATGAATGTTCTAGAACGGCACGAAGGAGCCTATACCCCTAAACTCAAATGATGGTTCTGGAAAGAATACTAAGAGGTGGGGTGCCCAGGCTGGCGTGGAGTGGGGAGGGCCTGCGGAAATGCAGAGAGAAGATGAGAACTGATCCCGGACAGAACGACTTTGGCTGACACCGTCACCTTCAAAACCATTTAGTATTGTTTCTGAGACTGTCTCCAGTAGCCCTGGCCCTCTTCAAACTTCCTATACAGCCGAGGATGGCCTTGAACTCGTGGTCCTCCTGTCTCTACCTCCCAAGTGCTGGGATGACAGGTGCACACCTCCATACCCCACTCCTCAGAATGATTTTTTCCTTTAGAATAAATATGACCTCCCTGCCTTGTGGTGCTGGGTATTAAACCCAGAAACTCGTGCATACTAACTAGACAAATTCTATGCCGCTGAGATAAGCTCCCAGCCCTAAATTTGACTTTTAAAACTATTGAGCATGTTTGGAATCTGGAAACTGGTCCAGATTTGCCTACATTTTCAAAAGAAAACTTTTTGCCTTTTGTGTATGAGTATAACCGTTCCCACTAGAGGGGCCTGAGTGGGGGAGAACCCTGGGTGACCTCTGGCCCCCTGGACTAGTCGAGAGGCTTGGGTCTCTATTCAGAAGCTGTAGGGAGGAAGCCACTGGGAAGTAAAGGCAGTCCCTGGAGGACTGGCTGACCTCCTCTGACCGGCTCTGACCAGCCTTTCCATGCTCAGTTGAAAGGAACTGTTTGGAACTAGTTTGACTGCACACGGACCTTTGAGTTTTAGTACAAATTGCTCTTCGGTTATTTTATTATTTTACTTTCCTCGAATGTTAGCTTACCAGTACTGTATGTGATAAAGAGATGGGGAATGAGGTTCTTAATCCAAGTTAGGAAAACCATTTCACCATGAAAAGCAACTAAGGATAAAAAGGAAAAGGTTACCGTCCCCCAAACTGCCCTGGTTTTGCATTTCCTGCGTCACTTAGGATGGGCTCAACTCCACAGGCTCTCCCTGCTTTGTTTGATCACTTCCTCTAACACAGACACACAGAGCCCTTGTCCTGGCTGATGCTTTCGCCCAGCGGATCTGCAGGGGGGATGAACAGTTCTTGCTGTGTCTGAGTCTCTCATTGGGAGACACTGGTCTGAAGTTCTTCGTTGTTATTTTACAGATGTGCCGAATGGCTTTCACGTTTCCTTGGAAAAGATGCCAACAGAAGGAGAGGACCTGAAGCTCTCCTGCACGGTCAACAAGTTCCTGTACAGAGACATTACCTGGATTCTGCTACGGACAGTAAACAACAGAACAATGCACCACAGCATCAGCAAGCAGAAAATGGCCACCACTCAAGAATACTCCATCACTCTGAACCTTGTCATCAAGAATGTGTCCCTGGAAGATTCGGGCACGTATGCCTGCAGAGCCAGGAACATATACACAGGGGAAGAACTCCTTCGGAAGACAGAAGTTCTCATTAGAGGTGAGCACTGCGACAAAAAGGCTATTTTCTCTCGGATCTCCAAATTTAAAAGCAGGAGGAATGATTGTACCACACAAAGTCATGTCAAACATTAAAGGACTCGTTGAAAAGTAACGGTTGTCTCCTATCATCTCGGTTTATTGTTACTGTTGCTAACTTTCAGGCCCAGAGGAGACGCTCCTCTCAAAATGAGTTTGGACATGATAGTGTAATAAGGAGCCCCAGTGCTCACTGGCCGGGGTGCTCTCTGGGCCACCTGGTGTGTGTTTGGATGAAGATCCTTGTACCCTGCCTCCTCTATGCGTTTGCTCTTCTGTCTTCTCCTGCCTGATAGACAGCAACCTGGGACTCGCCTTTTCTTCCACTCTGATGCCAACCTTTTTTGATATTTTTTTTTAAGTTGTAAAGCTGCACAAACTGAATAATTTAAGCAAACACTGGTTTCTGCCAAAGATGGACACGAATAAGTTCATTTTTCAGCACAGGATGAGTACAGTTGAATTTGAGTCTTTGTCGGGTGTCTACCTGGTTTTATTTTAACTGTTTCATTGGCTCTTGATTTGTAAATAGTACCTGGATAACAAGTTATGATGCTTATTTATTTGAAAGTATTTTTTTTACATGAAGTATATTGATCTGAAACTGGGGGTTCTAAGATGGGTCCCAGGGGCGCAAGATGTTGATGTAATTCCAAGAGCAAAACTTTGTCCCAATGTGATTTATGAAGGTCTACCAAGGCAGCTCCACCCTCCTCTGTCCACTCCAGGTAAATACACCGCTGTTTCCTCAGTAGGGAGTCCAGCAATCAGGCATTGCTCCTCACTGCCCTGGCCTGGCCTGACAACCCCTGACAGCTGGGGGAAGTACAGCAAGCCTTCGTTCTGAACACTCACGGCCCCTGGGTACTGTTCCAAAGCCCTTCATCATGCTTCGATGGCATTCAAAGGTGTCCACATCCACGTATCCAGGAAAAATTGTGACTAGAGATTTCATGCAGTCTTCTAAATAGCTATTAGAAAATCCACCCATTAAAAAAAGAAAAGGCCACCTTCTCTACATGCAAATGTTAATGGGATGTTTATGGGGGTTAAGAAATTGCAAAAGTATTAAAACTATTTAAATGCATGTCTTTTTTAAAAATCAAGAGCAATTAATTTTCAACTTGCATTTGAAGGAAAGGTACTTTTAATATGCATTGTTCTGTTTCCACGTATGATTGATCTTTGTATGTGAACTCTAGGGGTGGGGGAAGCCAGCAATCATGACCAAAATAGCATGGCTGAGAAACACAGTGGCCGGGCAGTTCAGTGGGAGGTGACAATATGGCGACTCTTCAAGCTTGGGAACTCACCAGCCTGTTTCCTCCTTTAGGTAACAGACCAGGTCCCAGGGCTAAACTTGTCTTTCACGTGGGAATTGCTTTTGTCAAGTGTGAAAGAGTAAACAATAGCATTTCCCCCAAATGCCAGTTTTATGGAGCCCCAAATGCTGTGAAAACAATCAGTAGCCTGGAAGTTGTCAGCCCAGAGGAAAGAATAATCAATTGTGTCTTGAAGTCTTACCTATGGCTCTTTGGCCTGGTCTCTTTGTTCCTTCTGAGGCAATGTGTTCCTTCAGGAAACAAAACTCCAGCACCATTAAGAAAACTTCGGGGGCCCAGCTTTTAGGAGAGCTAAAAAAAAAAAAAAAAAAAAGAAAAAGAAAAGAAAAGAAATGAAGGATTTAGAGAGCCTTCTCAGAAAAGCTGAACTGAACATGCAAAGCCTTCCAGTTCCTTCCCCAGGAGGAGGGGAAGACAGTATTCCAAGAGACAATTTTAAGAATTCCATTCATTGTTTGTTGTATAATTAATCCTTCCAGAAGATTCTTCTAAGAAAAGAAACTATTGTATGGATTCTTTTTTGTTCTTTGGGGGATGAAGAGAGATGAGGGTGAGAGAGAGAGCGAGCCTAGAGACGAGACTAGCTAGAGGGTAGGGGGGGGATGAGGCTGGCTCCTCAGCCCCTCCCGAAAGTGGAGAAAAGAAACATTTCTTTAGGGACCTAGGACCTTGCCAGCAATTTGGGATCATACCTAAAAAGGAAAAGAACCTCTTGTAGGCAGTGGTCTCTGGCTACTGATAACCAGCAAAAATATTCTGTTAATTCAGATTATTTTAGTAGAGGGGTCAGGTTTCTATTTCTACCAACTATGTATGGGTTTCATGTACCTTTCTTCCTTAAAATGTCAGAATACAATGTTACAAAGTATGAGGTAGAATTAACAAGATACAATTGTCAGGTTGAACGGTCTTGCAGACAGTAGCCCAAACCGAGGGCTAGGTAAATCCTAATAGTGCATGCTTCAGAAGGGGTGTGAGGACCTTGTATTTAAACGGAGAGTTCTGTGTTAATTCTGCAGTTAATTTTCATGCTGCTTGTGTGAAGTTTGTATCGTACAAATGGGTAACAGTAAAATGCACTGAAGGAAGCTGAGTAACTCAGTGGACTGGGGCTGAGTTTTAGGTTCAACCTGGCAAAGTCAGCAGGGCACACTTAAATGCTACTTAGTCATGCGTCCGATATTATCTTGTCTATCTCCCTGGTGTTTTGTAAAAATGTCAACATTGTAACGAGCAAGCGTGCACAGGTTATCATATATGGAAAGTTTTTTATGGGCTGCATTTTCCATCAAGAAAAGCTGGCCAATTGCATAGAACGTGGACATAGAAATGCAGTAATGGTTCTGCCTGTGAGGTGAGCTAGGGGGAGACACTGGAAAAGACAAGAGCAGTTGTGACCATGCAGCCTGCTCAGAAAGAAGGTTTTTAATCAACCAGCACTTCCTTCAGTGCTCTTGCCTTCAGATTGCATCTTATGTCAAACAAGACTGATAAGCTATGAAAACCATGTCCCTTGAGAAACCTTCACCATGCTGTATGATGATACACTTCTTAACCTGGGCTTTCAAAACGGCCTTAACGAATACTCACCCTGAGAGTCTTCCTGCAGGAATTTAAAGAGAAAGGTGTTGGGGACCAGCAGACTCCTGCCAGGGACGTGGAATCCAGGCCACAGCATCACTTTGTAATGTAACCATTCCTAAGCTGCCCTCTCCCCGTGTTAATGCCCTAAGATGAGGAACCAATCCTGGTCAGAGAAAGCTCAGACCAGTGTGCAGAATATGTAAGTCATGCCCAAACCCTTGCTTGGGATTTCCGTCCTAGGATTTGCAAATGAGATGGGGAAGGAAGAGTGGGGGCGGGGTGGGGGGGTGGGGGGGACGTTAGGAGGCATTTCTGTTCTTCTCTGTTGGGCTTGAGCCCTAATCCAATCCTGCCTCTCTAGAATGTATACGCATCAGCAGGACTGACTGACTACTTCATTCACGCAGAGACACTATACTCATTTGGGGCCCTGGGGGTACTGCGATTCCTATGTGGGATTTTAATATTATAATGTATTGCATCTTAATGTATTAAGTTCATTTTTGTTGTACTATATTGGTTGGCATTTTATTAAAATAAATTGTATTGTACCATATTTGTATGTTTCAAGAGAAAATAATATAAAATACAATATTTGTGCTATCATATAGTGCAAAACCTACAATTTGTGCCTCTGCCTCTTGAATTAACTTTCTGGTTGTTTGCATTTGGGGAGGGAATGGAGGAAGAGGAGTAACCAATAAAGCTTTGAAAATTTCAGAATCTTCCTATTTGGTCTGCTGCCTCGAAATGCAGGTCAGGGAATCACACAACCCACCCCATAAAGCTCAAATCGATACAAACTCAGGAGCCATCGGGTTCAATTCAGAGCTCAAACATAAGACATAAGATTCCATTGGCCCGTCAAAACATGTAATAGGAATGTTTAAAAATATTATAACCCTACATATACAACCATGTTTTTCATGTTTAGTTCCCGAAATGCATGAAATATTTGAGTTCTAGAAAAGCTTTTCCTTGTCAAAGAAGAAAATGAGTTGGCCAGTCAAAGCCCGTGTCTTCACATCTAAAAATAGAGAGTTCGGCCTAGTCCTTGACTTAACCATGCCAGCACATTACAAATTGCTGTCACGGCTTATTAAGGGAAGCAATAGCTTTAATGAGTGAAGAGAAAGAGGACAAGACGCGTGTTGAAATCTTAGGGTCGCCTTGGGTGGTTTCTGTCTCTATTAAAATGCCAGTCTGTTTGTGCAATCAAAGTAACCCAAGCCCCTCTTTTTCCTCACTAGATCAGGAGGCACCACACCTGCTACAGAACCTCAGCGACTCCAAGGTGCCCATCAGCGGCTCTGCCACCTTAGACTGTCAAGCTCACGGCGTCCCTCAGCCTCGGATCACTTGGTTCAAAAACAACCACAAAATACAACAAGAACCTGGTAAGAGATGCCCCCTCGCACCTGTCCGTCCCCTTCGTCACTCCCCCTCCCTTCCGGTCTTCCTGTCACCTGCCTCTCCGACACCTGGAACCTTCTGCTTAGCATGCTTACAGACCGTGTTTCCTTCAGCTTCCGAGAAAGTAGAGTGGAGCTGGTTCGGCACCCGACCCTTAGCACTAGAAAGGACCCTTACTACAACAGCAGCTCAGAGGGAAAGAAATGGAAAGGTCACCCGGGAAGTGGTTCAATTCACCGTCACAGCTGGGAGAGTGAGGAGTGAATTTCTTGGCTTGAGGGACAGCATAGTTTCAGGGGGGGATTTTTTTGTTCATTTTTAAAATTTTACATGTTTGAGTGTTTCATCTGCATGTATGTCTGTGTACCACCTGATTGCCTGGTGCCTATGGAGGCCAGAGAGGGTGTCGTATCCACCAAAAGTGGTGCTGGGAATCAAACCTGAGTCTTCTGGAAGAGCAGCTAGTCCTCTGAATCACTGGGCTATTTCTCCATATTGCAATTTTAAACACTTAGTACATATGGAGCTCAAAGAGGTAGACTGATAATTTTTTAAATTCATCTACACTCATTTTAATAATTTGGGAGGCACTATTTTATTATACTAGTTTAACAAAAACTTTCTTTTTTAGGTGTGTGTGTGTGTGTGTGTGTGTGTGTACAGGTACCAGTGGAGGCCAGCAGAGGGCATTAGCTCTCCTGGAGCTGAAGTTAAGTGGTTGTGATGTGGGTGCTGGGAACTGAACCCAGGTCCCCTGGAAGGGCAGCCAGTGCTCTTAACCACTGAGCCACCTCTCCAGCCCTGAAAGAAAGAATGAAACAAACAACTTTCTAACTGAAACTGGTTGTTACCAGTTATTTTCTTTCAAAAGTAAAACCAGCTAGACTAAAACCAGTGACGATAGACGATGTCTCCTACCTGCTTCATGCTGTGGTTAGGTAAGGTTAAACTAAACTAGTAAAGAATAAAATTGTCACTTGTCTATCATGTACAAGGGCCTGGTTTGATGCCCATGTTATAAATACAATCGTCGTTTACTCACAATATTTGACAACCTCGATCACTCATGTGACAGTGTGGAGTCCTGAAATGTGAGTCTTCCACTCAGAGAAAGCCTGCATGGGAGTCTGACCTTGGGACGAGGCTACGGTATAAAGAAGCTTCACGATAACGACAGTGTCTCAGAAAGGCTTTACATTCTGCACATTCTGCAGTGCCAGCCAGGTCACACCTCCTCTAGAAGTATCACTTGGGCTATACAAACGCAGCCCACTGGGACCTGCTGGTCACTGCGCTGGAGGAAGGGCCCACCTCTCACAAAAAGGAGGCAGCTTGTCATTGAGTCTTTTTTCCTTATGAGGGTTTCTACTTCCCTCTTACTGAGGGGTGTGTGTGTGTGTGTGTGTGTGTGTGTGTGTGTGTGTGAGAGAGAGAGAGAGAGAGAGAGAGAGAGAGAGAGTTCGTATTTTCTTGTTGTTTTTTTTTTTTTATATATATATCTTTGAGTGTGTGTGTGTGTGTGTGTGTGTGTGTGTGTGTGTGTGTGTGTGTGTGTGTATTCGAGTACAGGTGGCTGAGGAGGCCAGAGGCATCAATTCCTCTAGGGCTGAAGTTATGGTGGTTGTTAGCTGCCTGTCGTGGGTGCTGGGAACCGAACTCTCATTCTCTGCAGGAGCATCACGTGCTCTCAGCTGCTGAGCTGTGCGTGCCTTCACCTCCTTGTGTTGCTTTTTAGTCATCAGCTGAGACGCAGTTCTCTCAGTGAGTGGACAGCCTTACTTGTGTCCTCCTACTCAGAGGATCTGGTGCTCAGGCAAATGCCCCAGGAGTGATGACGGAATGGTTTTCAGGGATCTGGACACTACCTTTAGGAGCTCATTTGGTAACCCAAATACCTGGTTTGGGGCAAGGTTTATATCATAGAGCTATCAGTCACTGAAGAGATTTTGGAATATCTTTAGGCCACTATGGAGAATAGACAGCTTGGCCCAAAGAGAGTAAACGACCCAAGATGATACACTACCAAAATGCTAGTTTGTGGAAAATTAATCCCTTGAGGTATTCTGCTATAATAAAAAAGGTGAGTGACTGTGCGGATAAACACGTAGCTCATAAAAAGACTGGCATAACCTCTTTCCCCTATAAATTCAGAGTCCATATGAACATAATAAAGACCCAAAGGAGTCCTATTCTACGGAAGCCTGGTATAGTGGTTTTAACTCTGTGTTCTCCAAACTCACGTGATGGTACACTGCGTATATTCCATGATGTGCTAACAGAAGATGTTGGTTGGCTGTTTGAGAGAAATGAGTCAGATGTAAATTCATTTGTCGGACCTTGAATTTGAGTTAAAGAGTCAAATATGGTGGCTCATGCCTGTGATCCCAACACTTGGGAGGTAGAGGCAGGCATATCAGGAGTTCAGGGTTCAAGGCCAGCTTAGGCTACGCAGACCCTGTCTGAAACAAAAAAACAAAGTTCAACCAATCCTGAATGCCCATGGCTGTTACGAAGCTGGAGGAAAAAAAAACACAGCACACACACACACACACACACACACACACACAGGCACACACACACACACAGGCACACACAGTGAAGAGGGACTGTGAGTGCTGGGTGAGTCCGCTGCGGAGACCAGGACGTGAAGCCTCAGCACTGCCCTTGTCTTCCTGCCCTTTGAGGCCCTGTTTACTTACGAAACTAGAATAATGCTGACTGCATGGGACACGGTGAGGCTTCCACCATTTCACTCAGCCGAGCCGCCCGTGGTCACAGCTTAGTAACCATCACCGTGGTCTGACTCTCCTCATTTGTGCAGAAACTGGCCGGTGAGTCGGAATCCACCAGAAAGCATCAGGACTGAGTTAACATCAGTCTACTCCCAAAAGAAATTTTTAATGAGTCTTTTATAAACTCTTACACTAAATCTGTAATAAACACCACTGTAGGTATTTGTTAAGTTTCCCTACACTATGTTCATCTTCTCTCTTTACTTAGCCACAGAGATGGCTCCATGTGGGTAAAGGTGCTCGGCGCAAAGCCTGATAACCTGAGTTTTTGAACCCCAGAACCCATGTGGTGGACGGAGAAGTAACTAACTCCTACTGTGAGTTTCTGGGAAGGAAGTTCTGAACGGTAGTCACACACCCATTAAGTTTCAAATGCAACCTGAGGGGCAACAGTCAGGACCACATGCTCCATCTCCTTGGCTCTCTTGTTCAGCATCACACACAGCTAACATCAAACATGCCGACCCTCCTACAGCTTTTTCTGCCATAAACCTGTGAATAAGGACCACTGGTAACCACAGCAGCCAGCCCTGACTTGCCAGGGCTCCATGGAGCAGGAGCTCCCTTCATTACATGTTAAACCAGTGAAACCAGACTAAGTTTGAAAACCTGAGCGTACAACCCAGGATGCATCTTTCACAGAAAGCCTGGCCGCTCAGAAAGGACTTACACACCCAGAGAATCGTAAGGGTGCTGGATCCTTAACAGGATCCGGTCCACGATCATTGTTACTTGTGAACTGATAACTCCTCAACATTCCAAAGAAAACAGGCGAGAGGAAGCTGGGCACGCATGCCAGCTCATGCCCCGGTGACCATCAAATGCCTGTTGACAGAGCTGAGGGAAGCTGGAACTTCTGCCCCTCCTCATTTCCTCCCAGGAAAACCCTGTCAGTGAGACACAGCCATTCTTGCAAAGGAAAGCAAAGGCAAAAAAGCTGGGTAGTAACTTCTCGGGACAAAGGGCAGTGGGCAGGAACAAAAAGGAATCTGGAGCGCGCCAGGGCCTGGGAGAGCATGCACGCCCGGGGAGAGCATGCGCGCCCGGGAGAGCATGCGCACAGACAGGCATGAGGGCCACCTCTGCCACAGCAGTGGAGTTAGAGGAAAAGGCTCCGGCAGCCATGGGCCTCCCTGCTTGATCCATGGGCATCATCACTCACTGACCACCTCTCCCATGGTGCTCGCCTTCTGCACCCTGCCTGCCTCCTCTGCCCCCTGGGCTGCTGCAGTCCCTGCCTGGCAAACTCAGTGTCCATCTGGAATCCTTCTCACCAGGAGTGTTCCAGGCATGTCTCATGGCTTAGGAGACATCCTTTCTTCACAGGTCCCATTCATGCTTCTTGCAATCACGCATGCTCTGGCTTCCTGTGCACTTGTTGCTCAAGCCTTGGAAGATATGTGTGAGATCTTCCCACAGTAATGACTAGGTCAGGCAGCACGGACCACGTCAAGCTCCTTCAGTGTCCGTAACTGTTATTGGAGGTGGACACTACTAGGGTGAACGGTTCACAGGTGGATTTTGCTTCACAAACACCGCGGCCTTAGGCACCTCACTAGTGTTGATTGGTCTTTCTCATAGCAGCTTGGAGAGGTTCACTAAGCTATTCTGCCTGTGTTACAGGTTCAGGCCGGAAGAAGGAGGGAGAGGGGAGAAATAGCTGGGCTCAGGTCATGGCATATGGGCAGCTAAGCTTGTCTCCGACATGTACCACTGGTACGACTAGATGTACCACATCTCTCACGAGACAACAGACGAGCACCAGTTCTAAATGGCCAGGTTGGCATCAAAAAATATTTAACAGCAATGAAGACCTCTGTATTCCTCTCAAATGTAAAGGCTTCTAGAGACTTGTATTTAAAAATGAGGTTTAAAATCATTTTAAAGCATATTAAAGTAGATAAGGCATTTTTAAAAGCTGGGCATGCCATATATAAAGACAGAAATTATTTTGAAGCCAAATCTAGCTATCTTTAAGGGTTTTTCTTTATTCACTTATTTTTATTTTATTTTATTTTATTTTATTTTATTTTATTTTATTTTATTTTATTTTATTTTATTTTATTTTATTTTATTTTATTTTATTTTGAGGCAGGGTCTCAGCATGTAGCTCTTGGTTGACCTGGAACTTGCCATATCAGACCAGGCTGGCCTTGAACTAACAGGGGCAGGTGGCCCCTTTGCTTTCCCTATGCTGGGATTAAAGGCAAGCCCCACCATGCCCAGTTAATTTAAAGTTTTAAAAGGGTCAGCATTAATGCCATATCAGCTCAAACCTCATTTGTTTACTTAACCAATGTTTATAAGCTCCTAGTTCCTATCAGGCACTATGCTAGGCTGTGCAGACATGATACACATCTGTACGTCTGTCTTCCCCCTGCCCCTGGGAGCTGAGGACCAAACTCAGGGCCTTATTATGCTTGGTAGTCAAGAGCACACCACTGAGCCAAATAAACCCTTAAGCCCTGAACTCTGGATATTAAAATTAAGTCAAATTAAAATTAAATAAATGAAGCTACTGTGAAAAATTTAAACATTATATAGCCGAAAAGCCAAGTAATTGAGTCATGTATGTGTCCTGGCGGGATGCAGCTTTTTCAAGCAGCAGCCATCCTTGTCTGGCTTGCTCACTGTCCACATCAGCTGGACAAGGTGGGATAAGAGGAATGAATAAAATGAGACTAGAAGAAAACACCACGACTTAATCCCAGGATTCAGATCTGAGTAACACGACCTCTGGGAAAGGGTGGTTAATGCAGAGCTGGAAAGTCTGCTGCTAGGGGACATTTGGGTGACCGCAGCGGCAAGGAGACCACACACCCTGAGAAGCCAGAAGGATATGCATTGAGAGTGTTCACCATGAAGATGTGTCTAACATTTGAGGCAACAGATACGTTTAAATTGATTTTAAAAATCACATAATTCCAATCTATACATAAAAAAAGGGGAGGGAGGACACATCCCCATTAGTACCTACACTTTTTATGTTTCTCTATCTCAGTTAAAAGTAAATTTAAAGCTCTTTACTCATTAGATAAGAAAAATCCATCTTCCGCATTAACTTCCTGCTTTAGGACTCTGTATGCAATGCGCTCCAATGGATAACTGTTGGCTAAATACATAGAAGAAACGAGGGAGGGCTTGAAAGAGCTGAGAAAGGGGCCCAGTGTCCAAATCAGAGCTCAGCAGAGCGCAGCTGGGAGGACCAGGGCGGGGCTGGCGGAGGATGGAAGAAGAATCCCCTCAGGAGGGGGGAGGGAAGGCGAAGCCAGGTGAAAGCTGGTATAACACAGAGGACCTGCGGTAAGACAGAAGTGTGCTATGGAGGGACCAGACCCTAGAGCTCAGCATCAAGCGTTCGTTAGGGATGAATTTCTTGTGACAGTGGCTGCTGAGTGCATGCTTTTGTCCCTAGAGTTAGACAGACAGGACAGCTCCTGTGGGAAATTTCACTTCTGTTGAGCCCTTACAAATTGTGACAGTCTGCACCCAGATTGAAACAGTGTTGCCGAGTCACTTCGGAGAAACCGGCTCTGAAGGTCCTTTACTCCCTCTCCAGGCCACCTGTCCAAAGGACTGGCAGTCACATTTAGTACATTCCTTCAGCTCCATCCACTTCCTTCTCAGATGCTCCACCAGGGTCAGAATGTGTTTCAGACAGTGATGTGGCTAAGCAGGTACCCCAAGGGGCGGGGAGAAGGGGAGGGGCTGGCAAACTAGCACAGAACGGCACTGTGGGAGTGAGGCAAAGCTGATGATGCAGTGATGTACTGATCCAGCTTAGACCGCTGTCTCAAAAGGACCAGAGGAAAGGGTCTCTGAGCACGTCAGCACTCGGAGGAGGAGCTCCTTCCCAATGCTGACCTGAGAGTTCTCAGCAAAGCCCTCCTGGAGCAGTCATCAGCCAAACAACACTGAATGTAAATGTCTGTGACAGTCCAACATGCTCAGAGTCCTTGAGGGTTCCAACGGTAGTATTTCATCCCGAGCACCCTGCATCTCCAGCAGACCAGCGCTGGAGCAGCAGAGAAGCCCCCAAAGGCAGAGATGAACCTTTCTTCTGCAGTTGAACCTTGCCCACTAACTGAGTGACCCATCCTGGAAGGGACATCTGTCCTGTTACCACTGCATCATGACCCCACAGATCAGCACCAGTGGACGCCCTAGTGACAGATCAGAATCATCTCTGATGGTGAAGGGATAGAGTAGAGAGAGGCAGGGAGAGGTGGGGGAGAGTGCTGCAGAGGAGGGCAGAGAAGATAAAGCCATCTGCTCTGCCTGTGCTCTAGAACCAGCCCGATTTCTCCAGAAGAGGAATGGCAGCAAAATGCACATAACGTGAATTTTACCATCTCAAAGAGTGCGATTCAGGGGCAATAGATACATTCCCAGTGTTAGCCAACCCTGCTGCCATCTTCTTCCTAAACCAATGTGTGTGTCTGTATAGTGCTGGGTCTCCATCCCAGGGCTTCACTCAGACTTGGCATACACAACCCCACTTTTAGCTGCTTCTCCAACCCTCAAAGCCTCTCCTGGACCGTTACGAACCCAAACTGTCTTTGGACTCCTACTACGACTCTCCCACCTACAGACTCATGCTGTGAGCACGGCAGAGATGGGCAGCCCTGTTCCAGAGAACAAGCAGGGCTTGAGAGACCCACTGGGGAGGGGGAGAGGGGGGGAGGGAGAGGGAGAGGGAGAGAACGCAAGTAAGGACAAGGGAAGAGAGGAGAATAAAGAGACCTAGGGTTGTGGGGGTGTGGAGGTACACTCTGCTAGCAGCCCGGTCCCCTGTCCAAAGACACCAACTGGGCGCTCAAAGCAGGGGGAGCTCCAACCCCAATCAGCCAGACCTTTACTCTGAAGACAGTGCTTAGAGAGGAAGCCACTACATGGCTTTGGGTGTTCCCGGTGTCACTGGGTGGGGGTTCTCTATTCCACATGTGCAGACTTTTCCTGGGAATCCCTCCTCTTCCCACATACAAACTTAAAAAAGTTTAACCAAGACCTGATTTGTCACACACATATCAGTCATATACCACTGGAGTCGCTGCTGTGCCCAGTAAAGGCCAGAGGCAAGGATGCTCTCAGATGACCTGCTAGTGAACGTCGTACGCTACTGTTTTCAGGGCTCAATCGCTGCTAGAACAGTCGAATCGAACAACTTTGGTGCCCTCCATTCCATCATGAGCTTGTCTCATTCACCAAAGAGCAAACAAAACACAGAAAATGCTCTCCATATCCGGGCTTCTTACATTTTACTCTACACAGTCGCACATATGGAAGGATAGGCAAGAGACAGACCGACCAAGCATTTACTGAGAATAAATCATAAAGAAATTCATTTTAAAACAGGTGTTTGGTATACATAGCATCTTGTCCTTCATTAAAGACAAAAGCAAATTCACATTCTAATGAGGTAGGGAAAGAATTTAAGATTTATTGAAGAATTAAGTCTTGGCCTGAAGGCTTTCTTCCACAGGACATAAAACATCTTCAGTGTGTCTCAGAGTTAATCAGTACTTGGACTTTGAAATCATCAAGCTGAGGGGGTCACTTTGCATAGTTTTGTAATGCAAACTGGCAAAAGTATATTGAAGGCCATTTCAGAAACTTCTATCCTAATCCCAAGGCAAAATTCACTGATTTGTTTTTCTTTAAGAAACTTGGACCAGCAACTCTAACAGCAATTTTGAAAATCAAGCATTCTAATTAATATGATACAAAGCTTAGTGGCAGAATGTTTGCCCACACTGGAAAAAAAAAAATCTCCTTATGGAAAACTAATGCGCATTAGTGGCTAGATTGCATCTTATTATTTCTCCACTTTTCACCTTTTTTGTTTGATTTGGCTTTTTGTATGTTTCTTTCTTTTTTGAGACAAGATCTCCCTGTGTAGCTCTGGCTGGCCTGGAAGGCTGGCCTCAAACTCACAAAGATCCACCTCCCTCAGCTTCCCAAATGCTGGAATTAAAGGTGTGCTGCGCCATGCCCGGCTCCACTTTTCACATTTTGTATGTGCATGTATATTTGGGTTTGGTTTTTTTTTTTAGCATACTAAATGGAATTCAGTCTCTGTCGTTCATTTAACCAGTATTTACTGAGAACCACTCATACGATCGACACACAGCTGGACGCAGGGAGTGAGACACAGAATCCACACTTTAGTAAAAACAAAGATTACAGACAATAAATTTAACAAACTAAGCATGTAGTATAAAATCATAACTGCTATGAAGAAGACGCAAACGAAAGAAGCCAGGCATGGTGGCACACCTTTAATCCCAGCACTCGGGAGGTAGAGGCAGGAGGATCTGTGAATTTGAAGCCAGCCTGGGCTACAGAGTGAGTTCCAGCCAGGGCTACACAGAGAAACCCTGTCTTGAAAAACAAACAACCAAAAAAAAAAAAAAAGGCAAACAAAACAAAGGATTATGCTAACTGCCTGGTAGTGGCATTATAAGGCGAAGTGAGAGGGCGTCATAGAGTTTTTGAGGGCATTTATGGAGGTCTATCCATCCCATCCCCTCCTTTTTAACAACCATGTCTTGCAGTATGATATGCACTCCCATAATGTATTTTTTTAGTCCTCTGTGGATAGAAAAACATCTTCTTAACATTAGCCTCTTTACAACACAGTAGTATTTCTCTGCATTAAAACAAAAACTAGAAAAGCCACTGTATGTAGACAGTTATGTCTTGTGGCAGGAGTAAATCCATTCTTCCAGGCAGGCTATGGCAAATGTGAACATACCATTGCGTTTATTGGCCAGGAGAGTCCACGTGTGTTTATAATGTACAGATACGTGTTCAGCTCCCAATACCCAATACCCAGTGTCTCACAACTGCCTGTAACTCCAGCTCCAGGGGATCTGACGCCCTCTTCTGGCCTCCATGGCACCTACACTCAAGTGAACACACACACACACACACACACACACACACACACACACACACACACACAGAATTAAACAGACAAGAGAGGGACCCCTGTTCAGACTGGCAAGCCTGTTAGAAAAGCAGAAGTCATTTGTGCTGGAGAAGCAGGAAGCTCAAACACACAGTGCATTTATTTAATCAAATATGTGAATCAAAAACTCCACAGGTTTAGCGAGTTGTATTCAAATGTCGCACTCTCTCTGAGACAATACAGTTCTCACACACACAGCATTGCCATTGTCCGTCACCATAAGGCATTGCTGGAAAAGTAAATAATTTAAGAAGTTCCTTGGAAATACCAAATACTAAAATAGCTAGACATACTTAAACACATGTGGACTAACCCCCTGGATAACTGCTGATCACTTGATCACAAACTGATCCCACGCCCCTGTCCTCAACCAACCCACCAGGTCCCTGGGGTCTTACACTGGGGTCTTACCCTGAGGCTCGTACCCTTCAGGGTTCATAACAGATTCCTGCACACACAACCTAGAGTGAAGCTTCGCTTGTCTCTTCAGGGCTACCAACACCTACACAGTCCCCTGGATTATTTCTGGGCTCCAGGAGCCTGGGCGTGTTTGTGCCTGATGATGACGTGAAGTGGTATGAATGTTCTGGCGTCTGGGGAAAGCTGGGCATGCGCGTGTGGTGAACGTCCACAGACAGAGTTGGCACGAATGGCAGCATTAGCTGAAGACTCGCAAAGACCACAAAACCGTCCCTCCTCTGCCCCGCACCCCATTGCCGAGGGTCTTCACGCATTTTGTCATCCCCCAGTCGCTGGAGGCCAGCCGGTTATTTGGCACAGAGCTAGACACCGGGGACTCAGAAAGACTAAGGCGGGGTTTCTGTTCGCCCTACTGGAGCCGGCAAATAAGAAAGTCCGGGATCTGACTGCAAAATGGCACGCGCCAGAGTAGGGCAGGCATGGGCTGACTGCGTGCAGTACCAGAGCAGGGGTCCAAGAACGATGGAAGGTATCTCGCAACGTGGCTGGTCCAGGAACCAAATATTAAACAAACAGCAAAAACAAAGCAAAACAAACAGCATGTGTAAAGCCGCCGCGGCTTAGCGGGAGCGGCAAAAAGATTCAAGACCCGAGAGCAGCTGGAGATATCAGAGCCTAAAGCTGACAGGGCCAGGTCACACAGGTCCTGGATAACAAAACCCTGAGGGTTTACCCATGGATAGCATCCTCTCAGAGTCGTGTCTACTCTACCCAGCATACGCGTTTTTATTGGCCCTCACAGTGAATGCCTAAGTGAACATGTGGGCCAACATTAAAAAGTGATAAGTTTGCCGGGCGATGGCAGCGCACGCCTTTAGATTCCAGCACTCGGGAGGCAGACACGGGAGGATCTTTGTAGGTTCAAGGCCATCCTGGTCTATAGAGCAAGTGCCAAGACAGCCAGGGCTACACAGAGAAACCCTGTCTTGAAAAACAAAAAACTAAAAAGCGGGGGGTGAGGGGGGGTGTAGTAAAAAAATGAGAGTTTGAACATAAAAAATTCAGATACCTGCCTTTTCTTTAAAACATAAAAAGACAGTCCTAGAATTAAACCCCCAGCGCCCATGGGTGTGAACTGAGTACAGGTCCCACTTTTAGACTGATGACAGGCTTTCTACGCTTCCTAGACACAGTTCCCTCCCATTTTCCATACCAGCTGATTGAGGTGACATCTTTGTAGGTAACTACATCACTAAGTCTTGCCCTGAGCTCCCTATTTGGCCAATCTGATGCAGGTTCTTATAGTCAGGAGCAATCAGGGCTGGCAGGATGGCTCAGCAGGTTAGGAGGATGGCTGCCAAGCCTGAGAACCTGAGTTTCACAATCCCCAGGGCCCATATTGTGGAGGAGAGAAGCAAGTTTGTCCTCTGGCCTCAGCGTATGAGGCATCACTGCCTCAGGTGAATAAGTGCGAAATTTTTTTATTTAATAGAAAAACGAAGTAAGGGGCTGGAGAGATGGCTCAGCGGTTAAGACCACTGACTGTTCTGTCAGAGGGCTTGGGTTCAAATCCCAGCACCCACCTGGCAGCTCATAACTGCCTGTAACTCCAGTTCAGTGGTATCCGACACCTTCATACAGACATACATGAAGGTAAAACACTAATGCACATGGAATGAAAACAAATAATTTATATATATATATATAAAAGAGAGAAGTAAATACTGAGTGTACATAGGGGTGGGGTTAGCGTATGTTCAATGGTTGAAAAATCAACCTATTGGTTGTCTGAAGCCGTGGAAATAAATAAGCACATGAAAGTGACTTTGACACCCTACTAGAAGCAAACTGTAGACAATTATCTTAGCAACAAGAAAGGCAGTAGCCTGTCTGTAAGTGAGTCTGCTGCTCCTCTAATACTCATATCCGAAGGAGAAAGGAAAAATTCAGCTAGAGTGAATCCCTCAAAGAACGCAATACCAACGTGCGTAACAGGCAGAAGTACTACCCACCTGGGGCTAGAGAGACGGTTCAGCGCTTAAGAGCATTGGCTGCTCTTCCAGAAGACCCGGGTTCAATTCCCAGCATCCGAATGGCGGCTCATAACCGCCTGTAACGCCAGTTCCAGGGGATCTGATGCCCTCTTCTGGCCTCTAGTTGTGTGCATGTAGTGTACAGAACATACAAATATAAAATACACATACAATATAAAATAAACACACAAATATAAAATAAAAATGACTGTATCTAGAAATAAAGGTAACTTTAAAAGCAAGTTATTTAAAAAGAAAAGAGGAGCATTCGATGGCATACAAGAACCCCAAGAAGGAGAGGAAGAAAAGATCTCAAAAGAGTTGCTGTCTCTGGATAGGCATGTTTATTATCAGGCAGGATGTAAGCTTCCTGGGTGCCAGTCAGCAGCTCCGCCGTGCTTTTTGCGGAACTTGACAGGAGAGCACAGTAAAAAGCAGCAAGAAGAGTCAGGAGCATCTTGAAGAAAAGAAGGGATGTAAGGCCACATAAGCCTTCAAGATGTATTACCAAGGTGGCTGGAGAGATGTCTCAGCAGCTAAGCATGCTCTTCCAGAGGACCTGGGTCTGGCTCCCATCTCCCAGAACCCACATGGTGGCTCCCGACCATCTGTAATTCCAGTTCCAGAGGATCTGATGCCCTCTGTGGGCATTCCACGCGTGTGATACACAGACACACAGGTCAGCAAGCAACCTCTACACATGAAATAAAAATAAGTCAACGCAGGTCGTTTTAGAGATATGTTTGGAAGCATCGTGGTTTAAATGCTGTGGTACAGACAAATGGGCCCTTGACAGTAGAGAGCCTAGAAACAGAAACCCAACTATATCGGAACTTGTATTCTCTGAACTGGCACCACAATTTGTCGGGGAAAAAACATTTTACTCAATAATTGACCTTTAGTCCCAGCACTCGGAAGGCAGAGGCATGCTGATTTCTTTGAGTTTGAGGCCAACCTGATCTATAGAGTGAGTTCCAAGATAACCAGGGCTACGTAGTGAGAGCTACTACCCCTAAATGACACTGTCGCGCATACCTGTCTGTATAGTAGAGGTCAGCTCCTTACCTCCCCCACACACAGCGCTCTTCAAACGAAAACCCAGAGACAGAAAACCAAATGAGGAAAAAGCAAAACTCCAGTAAATATTTCTTTCTTTTCTTTTCTTTTTTTATTTGTTTGTTTCTTTTGGTTTTTTGTTTTGTTGTTGTTGTTTGTGTTTTTGAGAAAGGGTCTCACTAGGTAGCTCTGGCTGTCCTGCCCTGCCTCCCAAGTGCTGGGATTAAAGGCGCGTGCCACTACACCTGGCTTCCAGTAAATATTTTTATAGGTTTTTATGAAGGAAGGCACTTGATGATATTTAGAAAAAGATGTTTAAACAAGTAGCAAAAAAATACAAACTATAATAAATCATATTAAACTTGGCGGCCACAAAAAAAGGTGAGGGGGGAAGAGTATTTTAAGGCATGGGAAAAAATACCCAGAGTAGCCTCAGTCAGTCTTTTTCCGCTGTTTATGGTGTTCAGATGGGACCAGAGGGATGGGAAGTAACAAGGTTCAGAGCGCTGTGAGGAGATGTGAGCAGCCAGACGGACTCTCACTCCTCCTCCTTAGCCACGGTCTCACAGTCATCACAGACATGACTGCTAGTCATACCCCAGATCTTACATTTTCCAAAAGCCTCAACCACGCTGTGGCTCCAAATGTCTTGTCTCCTCCTTCCTCTCATGCTTCTGTGGTGCTGAGGATGGAACTCACACCTTGGGCATGTCGGGAAGCGCTCCACCACCGAGCTGCACCCCCAAAACCTGCACCCCTCAAATCTGCCAGCACGTCATTCATATTTATTTTCCCTGTTTCTGGAATGATTGCAATGCAAAGCCGGTGTTACCCTCATTTTACAGAGAAAAACAATGGTCAGAGGGACACAAGGACTTAGCCAAAGTCATGGGGAAAACGCAGTGAAGAACACGTAGTTCCCCTTATCTGGGCTTAAAATGCTGGCATCACCTTGGGCTCATCTCCTCCCATTCTTTAGCCAATAAAGCACCAATTCCTGCAGGCTGTTTCTTCCCTTCCTCTCTCCCATCCAGGCTTCTGTGTGTGGCCAGGGTGGGCGTGGGGGCTGAGTGTCGGCCTCACCAGCCTTTGCCTGGATTTCAAGGAGGGAACCGGACTGCCCCATGCTGCTCTTTCCTCATTCCAGCCCATCCTGCCTTCTGCTAGACTAAACTGCCCTAAATGCCACTTCCATGATGTCATTTCCACAGTCAAGTATCCGCAGGCCTCTCCTCCTCCAAGCCAGGCGCCGAACCCGCTCCTGACTTCAGAGTCCCTCCTTAATCAGCCAGTCACTCAGAACAGGAGTTTGGGAAACAGAGGTGACTCACACACCCATGGAGGAGTGTTCTGAGAGTGCAGACAAAGGAGTAGTTATGTCACCCACCTCGGGCCGGGCCGTGGGGTGGCTTTGGGTTATGTTTGTGTTTTGTTTTACATGACAAGCTCCATACGGGTGGAGAAGGATAAACTAGTTTAGCATCCCTTCCAGCACAATGCTAACCAGCTAACCAGGTGGCCTCCTTTGCTTTTCTGTTGCTGTGGTAAAAACACTGACCCAAGCCAACCTAGGGAGGAGAGGGTTTATCTAGCTGACAGGTCACACAGTCCATCGCTGAGAGAAGCCAGGGCAGGACCTGGAGGCAGGAACTGAAGTAGAGCCCATGGGGGAGTTCTGCTTACTGGCTTGTTCAGCCTGCTTTCTTATACAGCCCGGGGCCATGTCAATCCTTAATCAAGAAAATGAGGGCGACTTTGCCAGCCAGCATATGCCAGCGTGGATGGGGAAAATCTCACGGGCCCCACCCCTAGATGAAGAGCTAAAGAGAGAATGAGTCTAATTCCCTAGGAATGAGCAGCCTCATTGGTTTCCTGGCACAACTGGTCAGCCCTAAACACATATATTTATGTGGACAGATTCAGTGGGTTGAATTTACACATTCACTCACTTACACATGTAGTTATATATTTTGTATGTGTGTAACAATAAACAAAAAAGATACGGAGTTGAGATGGAGTGGAATGAAGTTGGGAGACGTGGGAGGGGTTGTAATTCCAGCAGTCGGGAGATGGAGGTAGAAGGATCGTGAGTTCAAGGCCAGCCTTGGCTACATAGCAAGAGCCTGTCTCCAGAAAAAAGGAAGGAAGGAAGAAAATAAGGAACAAGAAGAAAATAAGGAACAAGCAGATGGCCCTGCTCCTTCCCAGGCCACTTGAGACATTGAACTCTGTTCCTCTTACTTGGAAAATTCTTTTTTTTTTTTTTTTTTGGTTTTTCGAGACAGGGTTTCTCTGTGTAGCTTTGCGCCTTTCCTGGAGCTCACTTGGTAGCCTAGACTGGCCTCGAACTCACAGAGATCCGCCTGGCTCTACCTCCCAAGTGCTGGGATTAAAGGCGTGCGCCACCAACGCCCGGCTTACTTGGAAAATTCTAATCCTGGCACCATGCCTCCCTCTCCCCTCACTCTGTCCCAGATTATTTCTATCAGCACATAAAAAGGCTATAAACTTTTGCATCTTAAGAAAGACATTTCTGGGCTCAGCAGTTAAGAGCACGAACTGCTCTTCCAGAGGACTGGAGTTTGATTCCCAGGATCCACACCAGTCAGCTCAGATCTGGTGCCTCTGGTCTCCTTGGACATCTGCAGTCTGGTGCACATACCCCAACACACACACACACACACACACACACACACACACACACACACACACTTCAAAACAGAAAAATAATGTAGCAGAATCTTAAAAGTCTTATTAATAAAATCAAACCTGAGCCAGGTATTGGGGTGAACACTGGAAGGTCAGAGAGACAGAATAAGCCACAGCTATCTCACCTCGCTGGATCCTCAGCTGGTCTTGCTTCCTCAGACTGCAGGCCTCTGAATCCTCATCCAAAATGGGTCTCAGCTGAACTGCTGCTAGAAGCCTGAAAGCTTAACCAGCCACA
>CABHPR010153470.1:2964-25591 GCA_902168415.1 Peromyscus melanophrys | reverse complement strand
GATAGATAGATAGATAGATAGATAGATAGATAGATAGATAGATAGATAGATAGATAGATGTATATACATGTATTTCCACAATAATATATGTCCTCTGTATCCCTACATTTCCATTATAGATTGAAAAGTATTTGGGAAAGGATCCTGTCTACTAAACATGTACAGACCTCTTTTACTTATTATTATTCCCTAAACAAAACAATATAACTATTTATACATCATTTGTATTGCATTGTGGGTTAAAAGTAATCCAGAGATGCTTTAAAGTATATGACTGAGAGTATAAACATATTATATATAAATACCATGCCATTTTAAATAAGGAATTTAGAGACCTATGAGTTTTAGTAACCACACAGGGTTACTGGATCCACTCCTCATGGATACGGAGGATCGACAGCATACATAATCCCATAATGTATTATCTTCCATGTCTATAAATGGACTTTTCTGGTCTATTCATAGCAGAGCAGATATATGTGAATAGAGCAACACAGAGACTATGAAATACAATTGTGTTCCTAGTGATACTGCTTAGAATAGATTGCAAAAGTTAAAAACAACCAGATGTTCGCCAACAACACAGTAGTCAGGTAAACTGTGGTGTGATCAGTAGTAATTATGAGCGACATAGTTGTGAGACTGTGCATAGATTTGCTGTTGAGTGAATAGTCACAGAAACATTACATGTAATGCATGACTGTCCATGAGTACAGAACATGCACAGAAGGGCTGTATCCGCTGACGCTGTATATGTGCAAACATATGTCTAGCCAAGGCACACAAAATGAACACAAGGACTAACAGCAAATTCAAAAGCTATTCTGGGTAAAGGAGAGAAAAGCTGTGGCCAGGGAGGGACCCTCTATGCCTGACTGTCCAGGTGATGTGTCCCTCCGTAGACTGATGTGGAAATATCTTTCTTTTGAAGATAGTGTTTAACCATGGAACACGACATACTAATATAAAACATGTAGACTTATCTCTGTGTCTATGTATGAAGTGCTTTGTGTGTTCAAGTTGGTGTACATGTATGTGGAAGCCAGAGGTGAAAAAGAATGTCTCCCTCAATTTTTGAGGCAGGGTCTCTCATTGGACCTGGAGCTCATCCAAACTGTCTGGCCACTGAGCTCCAAGGATCTTCCTGCCTCTGAACCCACGATGCTAGGGTTACAGGTGCATACTGCAAAGCATGCCTTTGAGGTCAGTGTTGGAGATCTGAACTCAGGCCCACACATGCCCCTTGCTGACTGAGCCATCTCTCCAACCCATATTTAACATGTTTATACAGCAAATGCCCACAAAAATACCATCCAAGTCAGGAAAAAGACTGCAGACACATGCCCGGCTGTGCCCTATTGACCATGTACAGCCACGTGAGACTTAGGATAGCTATGTGCAGCTCAAGACAAAGTCATACACTTACAACATTAAGGAAGAGTCTTCTGTGTCCCTGGTGCTGTTGGTTTTGGTAAGTTCATTGCCCAGGTCCAGAGCATAATTTGTTTGTTTTGTTTTGTTTTTCAAGGTTTTCTTTGTGTAGCCCTGGCTGTCCTGGAACTTGCTTTGTAGACCTGGCTGGCCTCGAACTCACAGAGATCTACCTTCCTCTGCCTCCTGAGTGTTGGGATTAAAGGCATGACCCACTGGTGCTGCTGCCACTGCTGCTACCGCTATCACCAATACCTGGAGCATAAACTTTTTAAATAACAATGACATGTTGCAGTGTCAAAAGGTTGGACACCTCTGAGAGCATTCCTGGGCCCTCAGAACCCATTACCTGTAAATCTCTTCTCCTTTGAAACCATTCTTCCCTGCAGAGAGGACCATTGTTCTGACTTAGAAACAGCTTGTTCTCAGCTCCATCCATTGTTTCTAGTCCTGTGGAAGCATCCTGGAGCAGCATATATTGGTTTAGCCTGCATTAAAATTCTACTTAGGCGAAATCACTTTGTACTAGTTTGTACTCAGCTTTCCCCCTGCATACTCTAGTAATAAAAACAGAAAGCAATGCTTGTGCCTCTATTTCACCCATTTTTGTTACCAAGTAATAACTCTATGTGTTAACAGGTAAAGCAATGGGTGATATTGCTCTATATGCTGTGAATGTGTTGCTGTGATTGGTTGATAAGTAAAATGCTGATTGGTCAGTAGCCAGGCAGGAAGTATAGGCAGGATAAGCAGATAAAGAGAATTCTGGAAAGAGGAAGTCTGAGTCAGGAGACACCAGCCCTCTGTCCAGGGAGCAGCATGTAATAGCACACAGGTAAAGCCATGGAACATGTGGCGACATGTAGATGAACAGAAATGGCCTGAGTTTAAGTGTAAGAGCTGGTCAGTCGTAAGCCTGAGCTAATGGCCGAGCAGTTTTAATTAATATAAGCCTCTGTGTGTTTACTCGGGCCTGAGCAACTGTGGACTGGGCAGGAAACAGGAAAACTTTCAGCTACAATAAAGTACATTTTATTCACTCTCGATACATCTTCTCTGACTACTAGAAGTGAATAGTGTTATACAAATTTTAATGAGCTGCCCCCCCCCCAGAAGTTGCCAGATTTAAAAGGAAAAAGAAAAAAAAAAGAATGAAAAGAAAGAACAAAAAGGTAGAGTGGGGACTGCTTGCTTCATTTTTACTTCAAGTTTTAGTTCAGACACAGAAAGTGACATTGTGAGTGACCTTACTTTCACCGCCCCCCATGCTCTGTAGACCAGTGGCCCTGGGTCTACTTTAGCAGACACCAGAACCCCCATAACACAGATGAATCACAATGCTGGTCCCTACTCCTGGAGTTTCTGGGCAGAGACAGGAAATCCCACATCTAGTGGAAATTGAATTTAGAGGACTGGCTGCTACACACAGCCCTTGGCAGAAGCAGACAAACTTCCTGAACGTGAGGCGTCCAATAACCAATAACCAAATGCTAATTTTTGAATCAGAAAATCCCTTTCAAGACTCCTGACCTGGAAGCTTGCTGGGATCAGGCAATGTTCTTCTTTCTGTGTAAAATGCAATTGTAGCCGAGCTAAGTCAGATTTCACTGAGACAACTGGCCTATTGCACTCCGTCTCTGAAGCTGTGACTATATCATCTCAAAGGGTAATGCATGCAAAAAATGAGCTCATTTGCCCTTGAGATATCAGTAACCACCACGTTTTCAGCTCCACATATTACAGGAAAAAACCATTACTGTAATCCAGAGTCCTTATTTTAAAATTTTGAGTTGAGAGATTTTTAACAAGACCTGTTTGCAGTCATTCTCATCAAACTTGTCAATTCTAATAATTTCTAGAATTACTCAGATTTTCTAAATTTCAGATTTTCTCTATAGATAGTTGCATCTTCTGGTAAATAAGTGGCATTATCAGGCCTAGGGACCCTTGAGAGGTACCCCTCCCTGCCGAATGACAAGAACTGCTTCTGCTGCTAGGGATCCCTAGGGTCCTCTCACTCTCCCAAGATAAACAGCCCCCATCATGAAATCCATTCTTCCCCTCTGTTGGAGCATCACCAATCATCTGTCCCAGGAGTCTGTGATTTAACTAGTTAGAAATCATGGGTGGACAAGAAGCTTCAAATGCCAGCTGCTAGGAGCTTTCAAGTGCTTAGCAGCATTGAGCAGTGACAACAGAAGAAATAGAAAGCATTCTTTAAACAGGACAGTCCCTGTAAAGTCCCACAGCCCTACAAGTGTTGGAGTCCCCATGGGATCTGAGTCTCCCATCCCTGAAGACTTAGCAGCTGTCTGGAGCTCCTCTGGTGACCAGGGGCTAGCAAGGTCCCTTCCCTAGCACCCCACCTTCTTCATCTCTCCCCTCCATTGTCATCTCTGCTTCTTCTCCCCTTCTTCCTGCCCCAGCCACTCTCAAAATCCTTAGCTCCTCTTTCAGCATCGGTGGATTCTGCCAGCGCAGTTGTGGGTATCCATCTGTCAAGACAGCCTTTGGAAGTCAGAGTACCTGGCCCTGTAGAAGCTGGGCACCAGGCATGGCTAGGAACATTCAGGCACAGGAACCCCCTCCCACTGGGGGGTGGGGTGGGATTGTGAAGAATGGGGTTTTCAGGCAGGATCAGTAGGCAGTCGAAGACTGTGGTGCTGCACTGGCAATCTAGGCATATTCAACTGTAAGGGGACAGCTAGTGGACAGTGGAGGTCACAGGTGACCACACAAGGCCTCCACAGTACTCCCTCAGTAATCAGCAGTTGCCAGTGAAGTTACCCCCATGCATGGGAGCTGGGTAGCAGATGTTAGAAATTGGATGGCCACTGAGACTACCAGCGAGGCTATGGGACCTGTTCATCTGTCAAGTTGTGGTGAAAGCCTTTGTGATGGAAATTCCACGGCTCAAGAAGACACAAGAGGGTTCTGGAGAGATGTCTCAGCCATCAAGAACACTGACTGTATTCCATAAAGTAGCTCACGATGATCTCTAACTCCATTTCTAAGGCGTCAGATGTCCTCTTCTGGCCTCCTCAAGCACCTAGTATGCATGTGGTACATAAATGTGCATGTAGACAGAACACCTGTATGCATAAAATAAAAAGATAATTAAAAAAAAAAAAAAGAAGAAGAACACACAATGGACTGTTTAGGAGGCCCAAGATCCAGGACCAGCAGAAGTGGTATGAACTTGAGGCAGTGTTTGGCTCTGGTGGGTTCTCAAGGCACATGCAGTGCAGGGCAGCATTTCCCATGGTGCTCTGCAGATTCACAGCCATCCAGCTTCCGGCAGTGCACAGTCCTAGGGAAATCAGGTTTGCTTCTCACCTGACCAAGTTACCAGGGGAGATGGGTGCTAGCTTCAGCTCTCAAGCCTTCAGTGGTCCACACAGCGACCACAACCAGGTTTTTGTGCGGCCTATGAAACCTAGCCACTGAGGGCTGGTGCCCCTGTTCAAGGCCTGCCCAGCTACCCATAGCTGTTTTCTGTCACTTTTCTTTGTTTGCTACTGAAAGTAGGTCAGGAAAGGCAACTGAGAGAAACCTTTGTTGGACCTGGAATTGTCACACCAGGGGAAATAGGACACTCTCTCAGTGAGTCTAAGCAGCCTGTTTATACAGCTGGAGAAAGGGCTTCTGAACCGGATCACTCAACCGCTCTGCTGGGGAAAGTGCTCCCCCTCTGGCCGTGTTTGTAATTGCAAAATGCCCGAAACCAACTGTTCAAACAATGTAGCAGGGGCCTTGCTTTCAGGAGCCAGAGAGATCAGCCTCAGTCCTTTTGCGTCCTGGTCATCTCTCAAAACGGCTGGAGCAGATGTGAGGGTGGTCTGCCTGGCTGTTAGACTGGAAGTCCTTTTGCTCAAGGCAGCAAGGCAGAGTCCCAAAGCTGCCAATTAGGGAGTCCAATTGCCCCAGCCCCAGTGTCTCTGCTTCTTTACAGGAAAATGGGCATTAGGAAGAGTACTCTTGATATAAACCTATAGATTCTCTCATCATAAGAGGGACCTGAGGAGACTTTAATAATGTCTCAAACCCCACAGGTTTTAACCATGCTTACACCTCCACCGGGAAGTGGAGCCTCGGTTGCTTTGTCCGGGTCTGACTCAGGAGGTTTGAGTCAGTCACTCTTCATAGTTAAAGTTCAGAAACTAGACAGAGCACATTCTGTCCTTCGAAACACAGGGAAGCCCTGAGTAAGTCCATTGACGTCATTTGCTTTCAATCACTAGAGTTCATCACTGGTGTTAGAAGCCACCTCACTGAACAGTAAAGTAACAGACCTGTGGTGGTTTGAAAGAAAATGTCACCATCACCACAACATTGCATGTATCCATCACCTCCAAAAATTATTTTGTCTGTTTTGGGTGTAATTTGAGGTAGAGCCACTCACCATCTACCAATACATGCCTCAAATCTAGTCTACAGAGGTAAGTAGGTGAGGAACTTATTTCTTCAAGTCTCCTGAAATTAGAGTTCTTGACCTCATCAACAATACACCTCCTGATGCACATAGGGACATTTCATTTGGAACCAGCCAAGTGATCAGAACGGCACACCCTGCAGTATCTGCTCCCAAGATAAGAACAGAGGGGGTGGATCTGAGACAGAGAGAATGAGATGTTGGCAGGTTTCTCAGCCAGCATCCTTGCTGGAAACAGGTTCTGCTAGGTGATGTACAATATGTTCTTTCAACTTTACTGAGGACTTCATATGCCATTTAGCAAGCTATGATAAATCCTTTCAACTTAAACCAGCTCAAGTGGATTCTTTTCTCTGCAACTGAACCCCCAAGGGAAAGCAACATGAGGACCATGTGTTGGAAAACTCAGGAAGGAGTGTTGCCATCCAGGTGCAACAGGGCCAGTTAGGCTTAACCACCAGAGCAACAAAACACCGACAGCCTGTGTGTTCCTGCCTCAGCCCAGGCTCGCTCTGGGCCCCCAGAAAGGCCTGATCTACTTATGGCAGTCCAGCAGCCTCAACAATCGAGCAATGGGGAGATGGTGGCTAGAAATTTATCAAAGCCTCCCATTTGCTGTGTATGAGCAGTGGAGTCCACATTATGAGGTCTGGCAGGAACCCAACTGCCTTATCTTACAGAAGAAGGAAAGTGGATGATATAAGGCATTCTTTGAATTGCAGGAGGACTCACATCTTCATCATTGCACTAGCTCCTAGAACGCACAGGACACTTCATAAATTATGGTCAGGATGGTGAGGAAGTGTTCCTGGACTTGAATGTATTTTATCAGTAATGTCAGATCGCCCATCTCCCCTTACCCTTCAAGCACATGTGCACCGAGCTCCCTCCTGTCCAGGGAGAATTACAGGAAGGCGAAACAGGAACAGTAGTTGCTATTATTATAGTCAGGGGAGAACAGCAGCCAAGAACCCTCACAAAATACTTACAGCCATTTTCCCATGAGTCAAACAAATATAAAGGCAATCTCCTAAGGACCAAATTTATTACTGATCGATGAAGTGCTTCCCATTAGGTGGTAGGCGGTGGTTAATTAGCACAGAGCAGTGGTGCAGATTACATCAAACATTTGTTTTACATCTGAAGGCTCTGGAAATGAAAATTAATGGATTCATGCAGGAACAGCCCTGTCTGTAGGGGACCAATGGCTCTGAATAGCCTAGCGATTATTCATTTTCCTTTGAGTTCTTTTCTGTGATGGAGAAAAAAAAAAAGTGATTTCAAGAAGGAAACTGCTGTGTGGAAGTCTGGCATGCTTTCCCCAGAGCTGAATTACTCTTTTGTTTCCTGACCTGTGTGATATGAGATTGTCAGCTGAAACCAGGTGTCTACAGGCCTTTGCCAGACTGGCCCTGTTCAAACCTGCAGACGCCAAGTCCTGACATGGCTCTGCTCTGGGACTGGACACAGAGGGCATGCCATGGTAGCTGGAAGAGGGTGGGTAGGTAGGTTCTCTGTAAGGCAAGGGTGCTGTAATCTTTACATTTCAAAGGGAAGCTTTGGGCAGATGTCCTCTCCAAGACAGGTCAATGGTTAATTTACTTGTCATGAGAATGATGAAGAGGAAGAAAGAACTCAACCAAATGACCGCCAAGCTGGCCTTGAAGACCCAGATCCACTGACTTCTTTTCACAGTTCCTTACTCCCTAGTCCCAAGAAATACTTTGTATATTCTCAGTGAATGCCTGAAACCATGGATAGTCCAATATACCCACACTGTCTCTCACTACTGATAAATAGACATAATTTCCTCATATGTACAAACAATACAGTGTGGATACACTGGATAATGGGATGATTCATGGCCCAGAAGGGACACAGTAGGGCAGGTTGAGATTTTATTACACTATTCAGAACAGTGTGCCATGAAAAACTTGTGACTCTTATTTCTGGAACTTTCCATTGCATATTTTCTGGGTTTTGTTGGCCAAACAGAACAGAAACCTCAGGTAAGGAGGGTATTGTGTATGCAGACTCAGTAGAGGCACACCATGTGGCTCAGAGAGAGCCCTATGCCCGGCACAGTGCGACCATGGTGTTTCATAAATGATTGTTCATTCATTACAAAACCAGAGGGACCAAAAGGCAAGAGGAAGAAGGTGCCTCTTCCTCATACAGGTGACATTTGATTTTGTCATTCTTTCATTTTAAAGAGTGTGCCAGACGTGGAATGCTGGAGCTGACGGCTGTGGTAGAGTGGTCAGCTGGGCTGCTCTCTGAACTGAGGGTCAGGGAGACATCTCAGAGTTGTAAGGGATTAGGGGCAGAGGGAGGGCAGGCGATGGGACAGGCTAGCAGCCCTGCTGGCAAGATGGATAGAGACGAATGAACATCTTGGCTCCCTTCCAGCCAGGCTCAGCTCTCATTGGCTAGCAGCTTTCTGTAGCCAGGCTGAAGATTGGCTTTCCTTTACCACCACACCCTGGGATGACTGGAGCCTGGACATGAAATAATTCCAATGATTATTGAGTAAGGTTCTTAAATGTAACACTTTACAATCTTAAAACCATCTGTTAGAAATTGGTTATATAGTTTCCTCCAGAGTTAAGTGAACTAGCTATTGCTATGAGGTTCTCTTCATTACCCCCAGCACTTAAATTGTATAAAATTAAATACACACACACACACACACACACACACACACACACACACACACACACATATGTGTACACACATACACATATATGCATTATTTCCATGTTGCCTATAATCATACAAGTCAGAGGGCGGTTACATTTTTCTGTGGTTCGGAGGAAAGAATGTCATTGTTCTTTCCAGTATCATCAGTCAAATTCTGGGGACAATGTCAGAAAGTGGAAACGACTGCTGTTTCTCAGAGGGTCCAGCTCTGATGCCCCTTAGACATTTGAGTATTTCTTTCAGAGTGGGAGAAGCCGGGGTGTAGGCTGGAAGAGGCCCCTGTTAGAAAGGCAGAAATCAGAGCCCACACAGCCTTCCTCAATGGATCTTCAGTGGAGAGTGAAAAAGCAGAAGGATCTGTCCTCAACCATTTGGGATGTTACTGCACTCGTTACTTGGTATTGTGACAAAATGCTTGACGAAAACCAACTTCAGCTTTATTTTTGCTTCCAGTTCAAGGGGATAGAGCCTACCCTGACAGGGAAGGTATAGCAGTCTGAGCATGAGATGGTTCGCATTGTGCCCACAGCCGGGAAACACAGAGTGATGAACGCTGGCTTTCAACTCCTGTTCCTCTGATTTTCAGTCAGTCTGGCTCCCTTGCCTGTGGAACTGTGCCACCCATATTTAAATTGGGTGTCCCACCTCAATGAACATAAATCTGGAAAATTCCTTACAGACGGCACCAGATTTCTAAATACTGTCAAGATGACGACCGATGTCAACCATCGTGGTCACATACAATGGTTTGCTCTCAGGGAGTCCTGACGTTTGTTAACAACCAAACGCTCTGAGAATTCCTGCAATGAGGAAGGAAGTGTGCTTTGGACCAATTCTGTGTGCTCGGAGTTTGCTAATACCACCAGCCTCTTGGACTCTGCCCCAAAGACGACTTAGAAACACCCACATGAAAGGCAAGACGCGCTTCAGGGGACTCTAGAGACTCTGTCGGAGGGAGGTCTTTCCCACCTGTTATCTTCGAAAGCCACTGAGAGGCATGCCTCTCACTACAGAAACATCTGCCTCACTGCTGTGGGATCTGGTTGTCCTGAAGAGAACATGCTAGAAACATCAAGGGGCCTTTCCTAAGGGCTCAGGTTGAAATAAAGTTTGACAAAGGATTTCAATTTGGAGGAACTGTAAAGGATTGTTTTAGAGATGAATGGGCCCAAAGAACTACAATGATCTGGAGCAAAGTTCATCTGGGTTCTGGGTCAGTTCTGACCTTTCCTGAAAGTTAATTCTCTGAAGGCTTTGGACTTGAGGAAGTTAGAGGAATTCATTGAACATCCATCCTTCCCTGAGCCTCAAGGGAAAGAGAGAAGTGAGAGACCTTGTCTCTGAGACTGCTTGTTTCAGACCAAATAACTTAGTAGGTAAAAAATGCCACATTTTGGGGGTCATTTTCTGAGCCCCAACATAGGTTTGCCATGCTAGGTGAATATGTTTGGATTACTTCCCTATTTCCCCCCATCCCCAACAGAGGAGAAAATTATTGTGAAAACTCTCACTGTGAAATCCTGCAAGCTTTTCATAATATGTTCAGATTTTTACTTCTGAAAAACTGCCTTATGACCCCCGTCCTCTCAGGAGCCCCCAAACCTGCCTGTCTTCTCCTAGCCTGCCTACATGTTGTTACAGTTTATGTCTGGAACATCTTCCAAAAGCCCAGTGTGAGAGCTTGGTCCCTAGCCCACGACAGTATTTGGACAGGGTGGGGACTAGCCAGGTGTGCTGTAGTCTTAGCATCAAGAGACTGAGGCAGGAGGACTCCCGAGAGCTCCAGCCCAGCTTAGCTGTCTAACCAGGCTGGGTCTCCAAACCCTGAAGAGAAGAAAGGGAGGAAACTGGCCTATGGGAAGCATGCCCTCTTCAAGACCACAGCCCCTTCCTCTGTTTCTTTACTCTCTGGCCACCATTAGGTGAGCAGTGTCTGTTATCGTCTAGGGGGTCTTGATAGGGTTTCTTTTCTATGCCAATTAAAGAATTAAAGAGCAGGAGAAATCTCAGGTACAGCAGGCGGCAACAGGTAATAAACTATATTTACAAAGAGCAAAGGCTCAGGGAGAGAAATAGTCCCCGTAGCCCAGTCAGGCTCTGTGTTTGCTATCTCTACCATTTAGAGATGGCCCTCTTCCCCCATCTGTCTGCTTGTTGGGGATCTATCTAGCTTCTTCCCTCTGCCATTCTTTCCTACTGTGATGTCTTGACTCGTTAGGGTTCCTAAAGCAGTAACACCCACCAACCATGTACTGACCTCCCAAACCTCAGGCAAAAATCAATCTTCTGCCTTTTAATTTGCCTATCTCAGGGATCCTGTTACAGAGAGAGAGAAGTGAACACAAACAGTCACTCTTAGGGTTGGAGCTGGAGTGTGTCTGTCTGTCCTTGCTGCTCAGCCAATTCCCTTTGTCTCATTCACATTGGAGAACAAACAATAGCTTACGGGAGTAATCTGTAAGTATTACACTTTTTTTTTTCCAAACAGAAAGTAATTTAATTCCTTTCCATGAGGTAGAGGCATGTTCTCACATGCCTTCAAATTGGACAGACTCAGGCTTAAGACCTGTATGGGTTTGAGTGCAATAAACTCCCCTTTTCCACTCTTCACATGTTTATTTGAAGGCTTCCCTGCCTCTCGTCCAAGCCCATGTGGCCCAGTGAGGACAGTGCATGATTTTTCCTGTGAAGCTCAGAAAACTTCTCTAATTCATACATCACTGCTATCCATACAGGTGGGAACTGGGAGAGGTGGGGACCAGTATGAGGTCTGCTTTTGGCTCAGCACAGAAGGCTCAGGTGTCGTCCTTCATGTTTTTCTACCTCAACTCCTGGCCACAGAGCACTATCTGCACAAGGCCATACATATCTGGTTCTTCAGGCTTGATGTTGCCCTTCAGGGGATGAGACTCATCCAGTCACGAAGAATGTCCCACCCACAGCCTCCTGCCATTTTTTTTTCCTAAGATAAACAGCTCCAACACCCACACCCACCTCTTCTAACCTGAAATCCTACCAGGTCAAATTTCTGCTCAACTCACCTGCTTTTCCTTTTGAAACACAAGGGCGCATGTGTGCCGTAGCCATCCAGGTTTGCTGGTGAGAAAGGTACTCCTGTCAGGGAGACTGGAGAGCATTCAGATGGGACTCTGGAAAAGAAGTCCTGGCCCCAAGACTTGTGACAGGCTTCCCCCACTCTGTGATGGCAGAATGAGTCCACAGTAGAACAGACTAAAAGATGACCGTGGCGAGACTCCACATCCAATCAGCCACAGCAGCTCCCTATGCTTAGCGGCCCGAAGTTCCGAACTCCCCATAGGCCTCATCTTTGGCCAGCAATGTCGTCTCAGTTCCCACTACTGAGGAGGCAAGAGCTGCCCAGGCTGTTTTGCTAGTTTCCAGAGCTTAAATCACCAACCACCTCAGCTCCCACCATGCTCCACACACAGCCCTGGGAGCCACTTACTTTCCTGCTTCCAGCCCCTTTCTCTTCACCCCTTTCCCTGCCTTTCCCTCCTCCTCCTCCTCCTCCTCCTCCTCCTCCTCCTCCTCCTCCTCCTCCTCCTCCTCCTCCTCCTCCTCCTCCTTCCTTCCTTCCTTCTCTTCCTTTCCTTCTCCTCCTCCTGCTCCTTTTAAACCAAATTGTCCAAAAGGACAGGAAAAGGGAGAGACAGAGGAATTCAATGACCCCCTATATGGACTGGCAGGTTTAAAAAGTCTTTTGTAAGGCTAGAGAGATGGCTCAATGGTTAAGGGCCTGCACTGCTTTGGAGAAGGACCTGAATTCAGCTCCTAGCACCCACATCTAGTGGCTCACACCTGCTGTAACTCTAGCTCCAGGGCATCTCACACTGTCTCTGGGCTTCTGCAGGCATCTGCACTTACACGCACATACCATTATGTAGACACATAATTAAATATAAAATCAATCTTTAAAAAAAAAGTTCATAAACTAAAAAGTCCAAAATTAATGTCTGAAAAAATACTTCGATGGAAATAACCGTAGATGAACTCAGCTGTGGCTGAACTCTGGGAAGGAGGGTTCGAGGCTCACACAGGCATGGGGGACAATCGTAGAGTTGGAGGCTGGGACTAGGGGCAAGGCCAGTGAGGTACAGGGGAAGCCTAGGGCACCACTCATAGGCACCACTATTTCGTGATATATTAGTTACTTTTCTGTGGCTGTGATACAACACATGACCGGAAATAACTTATAGAAGAGTTTATTTTGTCCTACAGAGAGATAGGAATCCACTATAGCAGGGCAGAGGCATGGCAGTCGGTGGCAAGCACGGCAGCAGGAACAGGAAGCTGGGAGCTTACGTCTTTAACTGTAAGCATGAAGCAGAGAGGGAAATCTGGAAATGTTGCAAGGCTTTAACCTCTCAAAGCCCATTCCCGACGACGTACCTCCTCCAGCAAGGCCGCACCCCCTAAACATCTCCCCAAAAGTGCCACCAACCGCGAACCAGGTGTTCACATACCTGCACCTATGGGGAACACTTCTCACTCAAACCACCGAGCACACACCTTATCTTCTCATGCAGGGCCTCCTACTTCTGTTACTTTGGTGGGGAGACTGGTTATTTTTCAAACATGGGATCCAGCGCTTTGTGGCTTCATTTGCCTGAGAGCGGGCACAGGTGTTCCCTTTAGCAAGAACTGACTTGTTTCTGAAATAGTTCCAGGACCACGAATCCACGGAGTTATCTGGAGACAAATTTTTGGTTGTAGTGTCTTTGAGGAGCTAGTTCTGTGACCTCACTTAAAATTATAGAAAAGTGTTCACTTCTGAGGAAGGAGACTCAGTGGAAAAGAGACGGGCTAAGAGACCCAGCTGTCTGCTGAGTTGCAGGAAGGAGAGAAAACACTTGTGGTGTTCTCTGGTGTCAAGGCTGGTCCCACAGCTCACTGTTAAGACGTCTCTCAAAGGAGCCATCTCTGCCTGCCTCACAAGCTGATGTGCTTCAGAGTGTATGGAAAAGGTGAGTCTTGGTCGTAACCCCCCCCATACACACACACACACACACACACACACACACACACACACACACACACACACACACACTTCTCTTACAGCTATACCGGCTGTTATACCCTCCTTCCTGCCACCCTTTGGGCTGGCACTCTACTTCCCCATAGGAGCCGATTCTTTCCTGCAAGACAGCTGCTGAGCTCTCCAAGAGGAACATGTCCTCTAAAACGCATCCCAGCTCAGTTTTATGGGAATGTCCCACAAGAGCAATGTCAAGGTTACGAACCCTGAAAAACAAAACCGTGAGCATAAGAATGCATTTTAAAGATGGATAATGTCACATGTCGTGGTCAGCCCAAGGCAACTCCAGATGACCAGTTGCATGCAGGTTCTCATGGGCTACACATATTACTTCATTCAGAGGGAACTTTGAACGACTTGAGGCAGTGGTCTTAACCGGTCTCAGAAGGAACAGGTGCAATGTGCTCAGCCTAGATCCGCCAGCGAGTTCTGTACTCACGCTGGATGTAGAAGATAACACAGAAGTTGACGAGAAAGGACAGGAAGGCTTACTTGGTGGAAACAAATATATTGATACCTTCTTTATTCCTGAGAGTTGGAGATGTTCTAGGAAGAGTAGGAAAGGCACTTGAGAAGTAGAAGCAATGGGAATTATTCTGGGATGTTTATTGAGTGGCTGCAGCTACCAAGAGATATGCTGGGTACTCAGGAAGCAATGGTAGGGGAATTGAAGACTCAGAGCCAGCCTCACTCCACAGAGTTTATAGCAGGGGTTGGGAGGCATCAGATGTCTCCAGTGGGAAATTCCCAAGGGAGTGACTGTCGATGCTCCAGCATGGCTGCGTGAGGACAGGTCAGTTCATTCACTTTAGGAAATGGGCAGGACAATTCAAGTCTGCTAAAAGTGACACATGAGGAAAATACATAAGACTGGGGATTTGAAAACCCCAGGATTTTTTCTAGACACTGAGACCAGCAAATAGCAGAAAAGGAAAAGCTGGGTGTGTGCCTCTGTCTACAGTTGGCTATACCTACTGATTTCATTCATAAGGGATGTGAATGAAGGATATGTTGTGAATCCCATACCTACTGATCTTCATTCATAAAGGATGTGGATGAAGGAAATGTTGTGAATTCCATACCTACTGATTTTCATTCATAATGGATGTGGATGAAGGAAACATTGTGAATCCCTTCTACATGTCTAATTCTACATGAAATCAGGAACAAAAAGACTTGTAGTTAAAAAACTTAGAGAAAACCAGGGACCTTGGGATAAATTTCAAAAACCCCAGCCCATGCACAGAATAACCAAAATCCTTGCACAAAATAATCACTGTAAGCTCACTGGTCTCAACCCCAGGACCCCCACTGCTGGAGTTGTCTTTCTATCATTGAAACACCTGGTGTTGGCATTGGAGGGAGAGCACATAAGATCTAAGAACCCAGTAAGTACTAACGGGAAACTTCACAGCTGAAATAGATCCCAGGGATTACCGTGTTCATACCTTGCTGCATAAACATAACTGTGGAGCCGAGGAAATGTTCATAAAGACATGGGTATTCTGTAGAAAGAAGTGGTTACCAAATAGTGGCCCTCCTGGTGCCCTGCCCATGCTTTGCCAAGCTGTCAAAAACTGCTGCTGCAGATAGACTGACACAAGTCTGCAAACTGAGACCGGAAGACCAATCTCAGGGTCAAGACTGTGGGGATTACATCAGCCCCTGCAAGGGTTTCTCTAATGACTTAGGGAAGTGAAGGCAGCCGACGGGGATTAAGCTGTTCCCCTCAAATTGCATTTGAAAGAACAAATACTGCTCCCTCTGTGCGTGTGTGTGTGTGTGTGTGTGTGTGTGTGTGTGTGTGTGTGTGTGTGTTTGCACACACACAGATGCACATTTGTGTGCACAAGCATAAACGCAGGTGAATGTGAAGAGAAGAAGACAGCTTGGGTGTCTACTTTGTGTGTGTGTGAGACAGACAGATTCTCAGTGGACCGAAACCCTCTGAATAGGCTATGCTGACTAGCCAGTGAGCCTCAAGGACTGGTGTGTCTCCATCTCTTTGGTGCTGGGATTACCAGTGTGATCCATCATGATTGATTTTTGCTTTGTTTTTCTTTGCTTTGCTTTGGCTTGGTAAATGTGGATTCTGAAGATTGAATTTAGGCCCTCCTGCTTGCAGGACAAGCGTTTAACTGACTGAGCTGTCTCCACAGCTCACACATACCCTTTAAAAACATGACCAAAGACTGGGTAACTAGAGAAATAATTAAATTAATTTAAATTAAATGGAAACGAAAAACCTAGAAAACAGCATAAAGACAATAGGACAGTTAGAAAATTTTCTAGGTGATTAACGATGCAAGATTTTCCAATGTTCCCGTCTCTTAGTTATCACAATAAACTTTCACTGAATAGCATCAAGTTGTGTTTTCTTCCTGAGATCAGTATGCACATCTTTCCAATCTAAGAACAGGTACATTTAGGAGTCCACAGGAAATGGCAGTTAAAAGGGTTAGTGTAACTCTTACATATACACCTGTTCCTTTGAACCAAAAGCTCTTTATAGTGGAATACAAACAGCCCCTCCTCCACCATTGTATAGCTCGGTTTTTGACACAACTTGAATTTGTTAAACCTTGCAAAATAACTTCTGAGGATTCGTGGTCTGCCTTGAAAATGTTTGATAGCCAGTTTCTGGTCTTCTGAAATAGTCCACTACCCACCAAACAGCTCTGATACCCTTCCCCACACCTGTAGGATGAGGAGGGTAGGAGAAAGTCAAGGTAGAGAAAGCAGACCTCCTTCGCCTTCAGTCCTTCAATCACTGACTAGAGTATAGGGTGTGCATCTTGCAAGGCAAATCCCTATGGATCGGGCACATGCTAGGATGTCTTTCTCTAGTAGACAGAACAGAGAAAAGCTGTGTGATCAGAGCACCAGAACTCAACCACAGGGTATCTGTCTTGGAAGTAAGAACTGAGAGGGATATTAGTTCCAGATATTCACTTCTAGAGACAGTCAAGATTGTTGCTTGAAATAAGTGCTGTTGGGCACTCTACATGGCATTTACACACTTACCACCCCCAACACACATATGCCTACCTGACATACACAGTGACATACACTCCCATGCACGCTCACATACAAACTCATGTGGCTCTCATACATCGACACTTCTACCTAACACACAACACTCAATCATACACTCACATGCTGTCTTACATATTCCCCAGACACACATAAACACACACTTCTGCTTAACATACCCATACCCACATACACACTAGCATACACAAACCACAATCACATGCATGTATACATACATGCACACATATACACACCCCTTCCTTTATGGCACCCCTCCCAGCTCATTCTGTAATCATCCTATCCCCTTCTTTACCCTGAGTTACTTGCATGAATAAGATCGGCCCAGAAGTCTTCAAGTCTATGTAACTTAACAATCAGTGGCTTAGCCGAGGTCCGGATTCCCAGTTTGAAGATTCTCGGAACCAGGAAGAAAGTATCGCCTTTGTCAATACAGCCATCATCTTCCAAGGTCCACAGAGAAACCCCACATGACCATAATCCTCCCTGTTCCTGGGCAGTTAGTGAGCTATGCTCCTGCTTGCTTCCCAAATCCTCACAGCCACACCACATATTCCCGGGCTGCACTCTAGCCTAAGCTTGGTTTTCTACTGACTTGAACTCCAGTTTAGTCTCTGCTTCTGGTTTCTTCTCATTGACTTCTAACTTGCACTAAACTATGAAGGCTCCATTTTCACCAGACAGTCACCTAAGTTAACTTGTCTAATACACCATCCATGGGGTCAGATGGATGAGAGACAAAGGAAAAGATAAAGCCCACACCTCCTACCTAGGACCACACAAATGGAACAAAGACAACATTAGCATCTGGACTTTGTGACAAGGTACTGTGTCTGGACCGTGCCTTTATACTGAGATGGTCCAGCTTGGTGACATATAAAAGAGTTCATCTACCTAGCAAAATGACCCATCTGACAGGATCAAGGAGTTGAATGACCCAGCCATCTGGTTTGGAGAAAGATCATTGGAAAATTGAACTGGCCTTTGAGACATGCTCTGGCCTGTGCATCCTATGGCACTGGCCTCTGTGATATCACATTGACCCAGTTTTTTTCATTGCCCTGGCTTCTGTGATATTAGATTAGCATGCGTCTCCCATTGCACTTGGCTCTGTGACATTACATTGGCTGTGTGCCCCATTGCACTGACCTCTGTGACATCACATTGGCCTGTGTAGCCCATTGTATTGGCCTCTGTGACATCACATTGGCCTGTGTAGCCCATTGTATTGGCCTCTGTGACATCACATTAACCTATGTCTTCCATTGTACTGGCTTCTGCGGCATGCATTGGCCTGTGTCTCCCACTGAACTGGCCTCTGTGATATCACATTGGCCTGTGTCTCACATTGCACTGGCCTCTGTGTTGTCACATTGACCCTTTATCTGACACTGCACTAACTTCTTGGGTTAAAAGTGACAGTATCCAATGCAAACAATGTGGTTTGGCTTCTTAAGTAGCACCCAGGTGGAACAGAGAACACTATAATATCACTGAAATGTATACATGAATTGGTGGTGGCAGAAGAGCCCCTGGGTCTCATGCCTTAGGATAGAAACTCAACCCCTGGTTCTCCAGGACATATGCCAGCTGAGAAGAATATCATCCTTCCTGGTACCTTATAATTGAAATATATATTGAAAACTCTGCTGCTTGGCCATCCCCTGCTGCCTCTTGTATCTATGACACCCACAGACAGCTACATGCAAGGGAGAGTTGATAGAATCAAGGATCATGGACTCATTCATCTAAGGCCTATTTAGAACAGAGACTATATCTTCCATGAAAAAAATAAATGCAATAACAGTGGCCAGTGGCTTCTAGGACACAGAGATGATGTATTGTCAGGAGGCTAATCATCACATGGAGTAGACTAACAGCCCCTAGCTCTTCGGCCAATACTACCATGTCACCAGGCACAAGTAGCTAAGACATAATGTGTTTCTGCAGGGAATTCAAAATAAGACACACAGCACTGGCCACAGGAATTGTAGTCAGGCTGCTAACTCTAACTACCAAGTTGCTGGAGGTATAATAGAAAGTGGAACACTTGATAAGATACCAGGAAGATAAGGCCATCAGGACCCTGAACAGGGAAGCTTCACATATCTCAAAATCAATATTAGTTAGCTTGAGCTGCCATTGTAAAATGTCAGGCTGGATAACTTAAACTGTAGAAATTTGTCTTCTCATGGTTCTAGAGGATGTGGTGTTCAAGATCAAGGTAACAACCAGTCCAGTTTCTGATAGGGTTTGCAGACAGGTGCCTATCCCTGTGAGCAAGATGTTGGTAATAGGAACCATCTGGTCCTTCTTGTAAGGGCATAATCCTATTGAATAAGATCTCACATATAATCTCATTTAACTGTAGGTTCTATCTCCAAAGACAATTAGACTGGGTGTCAAGGCTTGAACACATGAACTTTAGGGGGAAACAATCAGTCTATACCATGAGAGTTGAGAGTGGCTCCTCATTAAGCCAATATCTGCACCCAATGACCCACAGTCGATATCACCTTCAGCCCTGTATTGAGAGAGACTGGAGTATCTCTTTCTGTGTGGAAACTCCAGTTCCAGCATCCAGTTTGCTCTCCCTCAGAATCTACTCTACATCCTTCCTTTTAAGTTGTTGGCTCAGCATCTCCCATGTGCCAGACTTGTGTCAGGGCCCCGAGGGGTCCTGTAAGAAGAGGTGGCAAGAAGGACACCTGTCCCCAAAAGGTAGTCAGTAGTCTGGAAAATCTGGAGTTGATTCAGAGGGAAAGAGAAGTTTGCAATTACAGATAAAATGATCCACCTTTAAGTTTTTAATTATGTGTATACATGTATATATACATGTGTGTCTGTATGGGAATATGTGCAGGAGCACAGGTACCAGGAGAGACCAGACGTGTTGGATCTTCTAGAAGCTGGAATTACAGACAGTTGTTAACTGGTTGATGGGTGCTGAGAACTGACATTCCTCTGCAAAAGCACTACATGCTCTTCACCACCAAGCAACTTCTCCAGCCCCTGATCCACTTTTAAAATTTTTTTATATTTTTCAGTTAGAAGGGATGCTACTGCAATTACCTGTCACCACACCAAGTTACAGAACCAGAAGCTGGATGAGAACCTGCTGTCTAGGCAACTACTGGGTTTCATTGAACAATGACTCAACTCGTGAGGAACATTTAAGTCCAAAGACAGACATGCTCACAGTGTGGTGGACTGTGCTTCTGTGCTGGAAGCACTTTTATGAGCAGGTCACTTGACTCTGTCATCTTGAGTGATGCATTTTATAGACTGGACAAGACTAGAGGCTGTGGATCAGACTAGCAGTGTTAACACTTTGCTAAGTTCAGTTTTCTCTGCAGCCACTTATAAACAGATCTGCAAATAGATCTCTGATCGCCACCCCCCCCCCATCTTCTTAATAATGTCACCAGGTCTTAGTCTGCTTTCTCTTGCTGTGACAACGTGGTGACCAAAAGCAAATTGGAGAAGAAAGGGTTTATTTCAGCTTACAGGTAACAACCCGTCATGAAGGGAAGTCGAGGCAGGAATCTGGAGGCAGGAAGCTGAAGCAGAGACTATGGAGGAACGCTGCTTACCTGCTTGCTCTTCATGACTTGCTCATCACTTTTCCAGGACTGGCACTGCCCCAAGTGGTCTCACCCTCCACTATTCATCAAGAATATGTCCTATAAAAAATGCCTACATGCAATCTGATAAAGGCATTTTATTAATTGATGTTCCTCTTCCAAGATAATTCCAGCTTGTGTAAACTGACAAAAACAAACATACAAACAAAAAACCTAACCATAACACACCATTAACCCTCACTATCTTAAAAAAAAAAAAAAAAAACTTCCCTTCCACCAGATTCCCAAAATTTCCAGTTGAAAGTAGTCATTGAGAACCTCATGAGGGACAAAGAATGCTAAAGGCTTTCATGGAAATAGACCTTCCCTACTCCATTTTCTATTGTTAGAATAGAAGACCTTCCCTACTCCATTTTCTATTGTTACAATAGAAGACCCAAGACCAGGTGCTTTATGAAGCACTAGCTAATGGTCCTGTGTAGATGTAACGGTCTTATTAAATAAGAAACACAGAGCCAAATGCAGAGTTAAAAGCCCAAGAGGTCAGAGCAGTAGCTAAGATCTGATACTAAAAACCCTTTCTTACCCTTTGCTGCCGCTGCCGTCCTTCCCCTGAGAAAGAGACCTACTTCCTGTGTATCTGTCTTTTTATTGACTTTCTGTTCTGCCTTCTCATTGGATGTAAACCCAGTCACATGACTTCCTCGTCACTGCCTGTCTATACAGACCTCCAGGTCTCTATGGTTGGTATTAAGATTAAAAGCGTGTGTCTCCATGCTGGTGGTGCCCTTGAACACACAGAGATCTGTCTGTCATGTGATCGGGATTAAGGGCGTATGCTACCACTGCCAGACTTCTGCTATGGCTTGCTATTAGCTCTGACCCCCAGGTAACTTTATTTATTAACATACAAATAAAATCACATTTCAGCACAAATAAAATATCACCATAGTCCTGGCAGCTGAAAATTCCAAGAACATTGTGCTGGCATCTGCTTGCATCTGGAGAGAGTCTTCTTGATGGGTCAAATGAGACAGAAGGTATTACATGGCAAGAAAGTATCAATACTAACTTGGATATCTCTCTTCTTATAAAGCCACCAATACCATCCTGGAGGCCTCAGGAACTTTTGTGGCTGTATCTGTCCCTAATCATTTCCCAAAAGCTACACTTCTCAATTCTATCAACATAAGAATTTGGGGATTTAATTTCTGACACATGACTCTGGGGAAACATTGAACCACAGAAGTTCCCAAGTTGGAGTCATTCAGAAATGAATCAGCTCTCCAGGGTCTCCCAGCCTTCCTTTCTCCCCTGTCTGACACTTCCTGATGTTAGCAGAATTGGATGGTAGCATAGAGCTATGGCAACTCTAGCCCCATTGCAGACTGCCTGTTATAGACCACAATGTGGTTTGAAATGTTTGTGAGAACATAGCATCTGAAAAGAGCCCAGCCTCACCGAAATGTTGTTTTGAATGCAGATTCTCGAGAGAACTTGTACTGCATCTGGTGGATGAGCCTGAAGGGATGTTACTGAACTCACCTAGCATCATACATACTCTCTAGAGCCAGTGGATGGAGATCTTGCTGTTTGCTTTCAAACCAACCATGTGTGTCCACCTCCAGCTGTTGGCTGAGCAGAAAAACTGAAATAACATCTCTAACAGCTATTACCCTTGCATGGAGGAGACACATGTGCAGGCTGAAGACAGGGTTTTCCTTTCTTGTGGGGAAATGCAAGGTTTACTGTTAGCAGTCTTCACAAAGAAGTCTGTGCTACCAAATAAAGGTTCTCAGAATTAGACTCAGAATAAGGCAAAGTGGCAGTTTCTATCTGAGTAGGTACTTCAGGAACCTCATTTTCTCATCTATGACTGTAAGGCCTGGCATGTTTAACAACTCAAAGGCATGCACTTAAGGAGCATGCACTGTAATTCTTGTTGTTAAGTTTATCACTTAGAATTTAGTTCAGCCTGCTGTAAACAGCAGGCATCCCTGGGTGGCTTGAACAACACATTTTATTTCTAACACTTTTGGGAGCTAGAAGTATAGGATGGAGATGCTGCAAGGTTTATATATGGTGAAGATACACACCCTTGCTCATAGACAACCATCTTTTCACTGTGCCTTCACACAGCATAAGGAGCAAAAGAGCCCTCGGAGACCTACTTTTATAAAGACACTAATCACATTCATGAATTACCTACCCCTGTGACTTAATGATCTTTCAAAGAACCCCCTCCATGTTGAGGATTTGAATCTCTCTCCTTCCTTCTCTCTCTCTCTCTCTCTCTCTCTCTCTCTTCCTCTCTCCTTCTCTGTGCGTGTGTGTGCGCGTGTACGTGTGTGTGTGTGTGTGTGTGTGTGTGTG
>CABHPR010153469.1:0-13282 GCA_902168415.1 Peromyscus melanophrys | reverse complement strand
GGTTACTATCAACTTTAACTCTGGTTCCAGGTGATCTAGACAGCCTCTGCAGGTACCAGGCACAAAAGTCACACAAGTCACAAACACACACACCACACACACACACACGTATATGTACCAGGCACCAGGCATACAAGTCTCTCTCTCTCTCTCTCTCTCTCTCTCTCTCTCTCTCTCTCTCACACACACACACACACACACACACACACACACGCAGGCAAAAGACTCATACACATAAATTAATCTTTAAATGAAAAAGTTCACCACAGACTATGTATCTTGTACATGAACTCACTGTCAGGGAGAACCAGGTTTGAGACCTAACATTCACCATCTTCCTGCCTTGGCCACTTAGGGATACAAACATTTATCACCAAGTCAGGAATACAATTGAACCTTTCCTTTAGTTCCAGAGTAATGTTTACTATGCCTCAGGGTGCATCAAATTACCTGAAAAAGAACATTTTTCTTGTTTTGATGATTTTGTCAGCTGGGATCTCAAGTAGCTGAGGCTAGCCTTGAACCTCAGGTCCTCCTCATCGAGTTCTCAGGTTACAGATTACTGGCATTTGCTCCACACTTAACAGAAAGTTGTTGAGTTTTTTTGTTTGTTTGTTTGTTTTTGTTTTTTTCCCCTGAAATGTTTTCTCTGTATAGCCCTGGCTGTCCTGGATCTCGCTCTGTAAACCAGGCTGGCCTTGAACTCACAGAGATCCACCTGTCTCCCCATCCCGAGTACTGGGATTAAAAGTGTGTACCACCACCACCTGGCAACAGAAAGTTTTAAAACTCAGATTTGTGAGTTATAACCTCAGAAGTTCTGACTTAAAATCTGAAGTGAGGGGACTGGAGAAATGGCTCAGCAACTAAGAGCACTGGCTGCTCTTCCAGAGGTCCTGAGTTCAATTCCCAGCAACCACATGGTGGCTATAATGAGATTTATAATGAAATCTGGTGCCCTCTTCTGGCATGTAGGCACATATGCAGGCAGAACACTGTAAATACAATAAATCCTAAAAAAAAAAATCTGAAACCATAAGTAGTGTGTGTGTGTGTGTGTGTGTGTGTGTGTGTGTGTGTGTCAGGGCATCACCTCAGGTGTTGGTCTTCCCCTTCCACCTTATTTAAGCCGGGGTCTCTTTTCTGTGGTTCACTCATGTGTAGGCCGGGTTAGCCGGCCTGAGTTCCCAGGGCTTCTGTCTGCACCTCCATCTCACGGTGAGGGTCCCGGGGCTACAGATGCAGTCACAGTGCTGTTCTATGTGGCTTCCTGGGTTTGAACTCAGGTCCTCAAGCTTATGCAGCAAATATTTTACCCACAGAGCCATCTCCCCAGTCTAAGTTTATTCTGAAGTTGTTTATAGGGCTAGAGTTCACACTCAGGGTTCTCATGACCTCTAGGGAGCCCTCACCACACAAACAGTCCTAGCCCTTCATTCAGGACTGTTCTCCTTACGTAGAGCTTCCAGGAAGAGACGACTGGGCTCACAGTCACACTCCTCCTGTGTACCTGCCCACTGGAGTGGATGATGGGGAGCAGCGGAGGGAAAGACAGAGAGAGAGGGTAGGCAGCGATCTCGAAAAGCCAGGCCGGGTTGGAGAAGGAGCTGTTTGGCTTATGGCAAGATGTGAAGACTGGGAAGAGAACTATATGAACTCTCCGAAGCAATGCAAACACCTCTGCTCATCATCCAGAACCCAGCTCACTGACACCGAGCAGGTCCTGGGGCCTAGCATGTCATCAGTGTACAGCCTCTCGGCTTGTAGGCATCTGGAAGCTTTTATTTGATGGGTTTTCTTTTTATTTGTTTGTCTGTTTTTGAGACAGGGTCACGTGTAGCCCAGTTTTGCCTCAAACTCACAGAGATCCTCCTGCCTCTACCTCCTGAGTGCTGGGACTAAAGGCGCTAGCACCATGCCTGGGCTCTGCCCAGTGTTCGCAGACACTTTGTACCAATCATGGGGTTAGCGACATAGATGACTCTTTCCGTTCAGCGTCTCCAGTGTCTCGTGACCTCACTGCCACCGTCATACCACTATGGTGGGCTCACATCCTTCACCAGGAGGGCAATCTGCTCCCAAAGCTGCCGATCCTCTTCCTGGGCCTTGCTCTGGCTTCGCCATCTCAGCAGCTCAGCCTGGTGGTCCTGATGATGCATGGGACAGTAGCTCTGTGGTTCACACAGCTCCTGAAAGGTTGGGGACAAGGTCAAGGACTCCTTAGGCTCCTGAGCTCTGCCTACTGAGAAGAGGTGCTGCTCTCAATGACTGAGGGACAGCAGTTTCTTCCCAGGATGTTTACAGTCCCTGGAGGCTGCATGCTAAAGCTGGCTCCTCTGAGTCTGAGCCACAACGCCCCTCACCGCCCCCCACCTCCCACCATGTGCCACGTCTGAGCTCTTCCACGTCCCTTTACCATATATTCTGGAAAGAAGTCTCTGTAGCCCCCTTTGAGGACATACAGCTCTGGGTAGTACAATGCTGGATACTGGTTCAGAGCTCTGTCTTTTTCTCTCAGAGAACGGCACCTTTAGAGAAAATCCAGAGGTGGGTGAGGTGAAGGAGGCAAAGTCAGGAGCCCATGGGCCTTCAGTGGGGAGGGGAGGGAGGGCAGACCACGACTAACCTCCCTAAAGAACCTTTAGGGCTGGAAATGTAGCTCAGGGGTAAAGTACTGTCTAGAAGACAGGTTTAATCCCCAGTCACCATCCCCAACACACACAGGCTCTCACAGTGTTTGCTAACCAAGGTCCAAATAACATTCTCTTTTCCCTGTGCTCCACTGAAGCTTCATTCCCAAATCTCTCCGTGTGTGTGTGTGTGTGTGTGTGTGTGTGTGTGTGTGTGTGTATGTGTGTGTGTGTGTGTGTGTGTGTACATGGTTTTTTGTTTGTTTTGTTTCTGAGACGGGGTCTCACCATGTAGCCCAGGCTGATCTCAAACTCAGAGACCTGCATGTCTGGCTCTTTTTTTTTTTTTTTTTTTGAGATGAGCTCTCTAGCCCAGGTTGATCTGGAACCCAGGCTGACCTTAAACTTCTGATCTTCCTGCTTGTGTAACTCCCACTTTTCTCTGTTGGGATTATAGGTGTGCACAATCACGGCCAGTTCTATGCAATGTTGGAGATCAACTCCAAGGCATACATTCTAGGCAGGCACTCTGCCAGTTGAGTTACATCTCCAGTGCCCAATTCTTCCCTTTAGTGCTCAAACTTTTGAATCTGGGAATACCTTCCTTCAATCACCCTAAGGCATGGAGGCTGCTGCAGCCCCAATGCTGGCAGCGGGAGGTTATGGCACAGCTTGTTCACATCTTGGTGGAACAGGAAGCAGGTACGGGACAGGAAGTAGGCCCATCCCATGGCCTATGTGCACTAGCCAAGACCCATGTCTCAGAGTTTCTGCACCATCAAACTGTAGTGGAAGGTGCTCATTCAGGTCAGTCTCTGTCCAAACTGGTCTGCCAAGTCTCATTCAAGATCCATTTCCATCACCGACCTTAGACACTCACATTCGGGGGCCTCTCTCTGAGGAGAATTCACAGAGAAACACAATAATGATTCTTTTCTGGATGTCCAGAGGGACAATAGGCTTCTTCAGAAAGAACTCATGCAGTTCCTTCTGGCTGTGCAGGTTTAAGGCTCCCTGTAGGAAAGGATGTTGTTAGCAAGTATTCCCTCAAGGGCTTTTGTACAGTCAATACTCAGGAATGCCTGGGATACTATTCTGGGATAGTTAGGCCAGAAACTAGGCAGGAAGGAATCCTAGGGCAGGAGCCTAAGCCTATCTCTGTATCTACCCTAGGGCTTGGCAGAGAGTTTGGTATGTAGCTGCTCCCTACACATTCATAGAACTGAACTGCTGTGGGATGTCTTTCTGTATGCTGTGAATATGTGTTGCTCTGATTGGTTAATAAATAAAGCTGCATTGGCCTATGGCAGGGCAGGATGGAGCCAGGTGGGAAAATCCAAGAGAGACAGTGCAAAGAGAAAGGAGAGGAAGGGGAGACACCAGTTGCTGCCCAAGAAGCAGCAAGACGCCAGCAAACTGGTAACACCATGGGCACACGGCAACTTATAGATTAATAGAAATGAGTTAAGTTATAAGAGCTAGCTAGTAAGAAGCTTGAGCCAGAGGCCATCCAGTTTGTAATTAATATAAGCCTGTGTGTGTTTATTCAGGTCTGAGCGGCTGCGGGACCAGGTGGGACACAGAAAAACTTCCAACTACACTGAACCACCAGAGCACAGGTTAAACTATGAGAACTGTTTGTGAACATTCAGTGTTTGCAAAGTACTTCCTAGTTCTCGGATTGTTTTTACTTCGAGGCTCCCACAGAAAAGAGACTGTCAAGGAGGGAAAGAGATTGCTCACGGTACAGACTTAAAACAGAAATAAGGACGTCCTCCGATGTGATCCAAGTGTATAATCTCTGTCCTTGTGCTAGATGTCATAGGACTCTTTGCCCATCACTCTTCTCAATAAACCCAAATCTCCAGCTTCTCCCTGGCTAATGTCCACAGTGTGACCTCACCAGGATGTGTCCTCCCAGGTACTCATATGGATAGCGGCAATCGATGATATAAAACTTCTCAATCAGACTCTGGAAGTTTCCAGCCAGTAAAGCAGCCACCTGCACAGAGAGAATGACTGAATATCCTGTTCACTGGCATTCTGAGAGAGGAGCCACAGAGTGCCTTTCTGCATATTCCTAGCAGTCACCCAGGACTGCACTGTATGCATAACCTCCAGATTTAGCCTGTATTTGCAACATAGCAATGGTTAAGCCCAATCCCACATATGAGCTTGAAGTGGAAATGCCTGTGTAGAGGACACATGGCTGATGTTGAGGTTATCTACCTAGAGGCAAGCATGGCCACAATCAGTCTCTCAGGGACACCCGAGGAGGACAGCAGGAGCAGAGGTAGTAGCTAGAGAACCCAATTTTATAAGAAGACATGGGAAATAGTTCCCCATTCATGAGTCTTTCAGAAAGCAGAGGTGAGGGTTTGTATTTAAAAGAGAAAATGGGTAGCCGGGCGGTGGTGGCGCACACTTTTAATCCCAGCACTCGGGAGGCAGAGGCAGGCGGATCTCTGTGAGTCTGAGGCCAGCCTGGGCTACAGAGAGAGTTCTAGGACAGGCAGGACTACACAGAGAAACCCTGTCTCAAAAAACAATAAATAAATAAACAAACAAACAAACAAACAAACAAATAAATAAATAATAAAAAAATAAAAGAGAAAATGGAGCTGGAGAGAAGGCTCAGTGGTTAAGAGCACTGACTGCTCTTCCAAAGGTTCTGAGTTCAATATCCAGCAACGACATGGTGGCTCACAACCATCTGTAATGAGATCTTGTGCCCTCTTCTGGCCTGCAGACATATATGCAGGCAGAACACTGTATACATAATAAATAAATTAATCTTTAAAAAATAAAAATAAAATAAAATTAAAAAATAAAAGAGAAAATGTGAACTACTTCTAGAAGAATAAATTAGTTCAGCCTTTCTAGAAAGAACTGCCCAGCTGATTTTTTTTCTTTTTATGCCTTCCTTCCCTTCTCTCCCTCATCTATAATAATATATCATTTGTTTAACTAAAATTTGTCAAAAGACAGGAAATGGAGCTGGACATGGTGGCACACACCTTTAATCCCAGCACTTGGGAGGCAGAGGCAGCTAGATCTCTAAGTTCCAGGACAGCCTGGTCTACAAAAAGAAACTTTATCTCAAAAAATAAATAAATAAAATAAAAAGATGGAAAATAGATACAAAGGAGTCCTTTTAATATAGCTTCAGGTGAATAAGAAGCCCACGTGAGGGGACAGAGTGAAAGTGGTACAGACAGAGGTGGGTGTTACGAGAGCAGTCAGCCAGCTGACGATATGATATGCCCAGTTACCATCTCCAGAAATGTGCTTACTGTGTCTGGGGTGATGTACTTCAGATCTTGGTGTCTCCCTGACACCGTTGGCAGCACACACATCTAGAAAGATCCAAGAATTGAAATTACAGCAGGAATTCCCAACCCAAGCATCACATCAAAGACTCCTATGTTGTCCTTTCCAAGTGAGTCTTTTTGTTTGTGTTTGTTTTTTTGAGACAGGGTTGCTCTGTGTAGATCTATACTGGAACTCACTTTGTAGACCAGGCTGGCCTTAACTCAGAGATCCCCCTGCCTCTGCCTTCCGAGTTCTAGGATTAAAGGTGTGTAACACCACATCTAGCTTCCAAGTGATATTAGAAAACAAAACAAAACAGCAATTCTGTTTCTAAGAACTGATCCCAAGGAACTTATCAAGGATGTACACAAAATTTTATGTTTCTCCACTGATATGCCCATTTTATTCATAAGAAAAATTATAAAACTAAATATTCCACAAGAAAGGATTTATAGAGAAATCATGAGTAGCCAAAGAATTAACTAATGAACTGTTATTGAAAATGATGAAATATAGGTCTGGAGAGATGGCTCAGAGGTTAAGAGCACTTGTTGCTCTTGCAGAGGGTCAAGGTTCATTTCCCAGCACCCACATTATGGCTCAATTTGCTCATACATATATTCAGGCAAAACAGGTAAAAACACGAAATAAAAATAAGCAATCCTGTTGTTGTTGTTGTTGTTGTTGTTGTTGTTAACAATAAAATGGGGGCTGGGAAGATAACTCAGTTGGCAAACACCAGCATGGGGACCTGCACTGACCCCTGACACCCACAAACAAAGCTAGGCAGGATGGTATGCATTGGTAATCCCAGAGCTCCGGAGGCAGAGGTTCGGGGATCCTTGGGGCGTGCTGGCCAGCCAGTCCAGACTCATCTACAAGCTCTAGGTCCCAGTGAGAGACCCGGTCTCAAAACACATGGTGACAACTCCTGAGGAACACCGCTTAAGGTTGACCTATGGATGCCCACACTAAAGTGCATACAGCATCCCCCACACACCCAAAACCAAAAGACTAAATGTCCAAGTACACTGGTGTACACCTGTAATCCTAGCACTTGGGAGACTGAAGCAGATGGATCCTGAGCTATGAGATGCTATCTTAAAAAACAAAAACATATAGCTGGGCGATGGTGGTGCACGCCTTTAGTCCCAGCACTCGGGAGGCAGAGGAAAGCAGATCTCTGTGAGTTCGAGGCCAGTCTGGTCTACAGAGTGAGTTCCAGGACAGCCAGGGCTGTTACACAGAGAATCCCTGTCTCGACAAAAACAAACATAGGACCGGAGAGAGGGTTCCGTGGGTAAAAGCACTTGCCACCAAACTTGAAAACCTGAGTTCAACCCCCAGGAACCACATAGTGGAAGGAGAAACCAATTCCCACAAGTTGTCCTCTAGTATTACAATACGAACCCATACACATTCTCATGCACACATACACCTACTCTAAAAAAGTACATGTCTGAACAATAAAAAAATGAAAAACAGAGATAAATGATGAAACAGAACTGCTTACTACTGAAAAGACTGAGGTCTGAACCCCTGCTAAGCACACATTCTGTCACTGGGTTACATCTCTAGTCCTCACTGAAAAACTGCTGTTGTTTGGAGAGAGGCTTTCACTGCACAGCGCAGACTCACTATCCTGCCTCAGGACAGATGTTCATGATTTAAAGATGTTCATGATATAAACTCTACCTCTGAGCTGTGCTCTCCTCCACGAGATGACATAAAGTAACAGAAACCACAAAACCTCAACAGACCCAAAAGAGTACAAGAGTTATTTTTGTCGTCCGGTGTTGGGGATACAAAACCTACTTGTATATGTGTGTCTGTGTGAAAAAAGTCTGTAGAAATACACACAAAAAATAATTTTTCTGGTTGATAAGGTTTGGGATAAATTTTATCATTTTCTACTTTTTATATTAACCAAGTATTATTTATTTATTTGCACACACACACACACACACACACACACACACACACACACACAACTGCTTTTGGAGACAGGGTCTCACTGGATAGTTCTGGTTGGCCTAGAACTCACTATATGGTTTAAGCTGATCTGAAACTTGCAGCAATTCTCCTGCGTCGGTCTCCTGAGAGATGAGACTAGGGTATGAGCCATCACACGCAGCTTAAAAGATCTTTAAAGTTTTAGACATCTGAAGAATCGTGTGTGAAGGTGACTGTGGGTACTCATCTGCCGCCGTGCAGGTGTCAATGTCCCGGAACAACTTCCAAAAGTTGGTTTTCTTCTTCCACCACGGGCTCCAGGGTGCTTTTTACCTGCTGGGCCATCTTGCCAGCTCTCAAAAAGATATTTCTTTCTTTTTTTTTTTCGAGACAGGGTTTCTCTGTGCAGTTTTGGTGCCAGACCTGGAACTCGCTCTGTAGACCAGGCTGGCCTCGAACTCACAGAGATCCGCCTGCCTCTGCCTTTCCAGCAGCACTAGGATTAAAGGCGTGGGTTACCACAGCCTGACTCAAAAAGATATTTCTAATAAGAAAGGATACAAAGTTACATACACATACCAGTGTTCTGGATTTTCCTAGATAAACAAGAAATGCTTTCTTATTAGATAGACTGAGGGTTGAGGTCTACCTTCAGATCAACAAAGAACATTTAGTGAGGATGCATGGTTACATCGAGCATCCTCTGCAAAGAGATTCAAATCAAGAAAAATCAAAGCCTGGAGGTGGTGGCACAAGCCTTTGACTCCAGCACTCAGGAGGCAGAGGCAGGCAGTTCTCTTTGAGTACACACACACACACACACACACACACACACACACACACACACACAGATAGTAAAGGCAGATATAGCCAAACTCACCTTGGAAAAATCACCAATCAGATGCCGTTCATCAGAATCTTCCTCCTCCATCCGAATGGCATCAGTGTCACAGAGAGAGGCCATCTTCTTTAGTCTTAAGCCCTGAAATGACGAAACTCTCACTTACCCCACAATTCTCATGTTAAAGATTTAAAGACCAGGGCTGGCAAGATGGCTCAGTGAGTAAGGCACTTGCTGGAGCCTGGCAACCTGAGTGCAATTCCCAGAACCAAGTCCACAAAACTGTTCTCTGGCCAGGAGGCGGTGGCGCACACCCTTAATCCCAGCTCTCGGGAGGCAGAGGCAGGCGGATCTCTGTGAGTTCGAGGCCAGCCTGGTCTATAGAGCTAATTCCAGGACAGCCAGGGCTACACAGAGAAACCCTATCCCAAAAAACAAAACAAACAAACAAACAAACAAACAAACACTGTTCTTTGACCGCCATATGCATGTGAATGCCTACACACACACACACACACACACACACACACACACACACCCCTAAGTACATACACATATATATAAAATAAAAATCTAAAAAAAGTTTTAAATAAATAATTTTTTTAAAGATGTGGAGAAATTGGGACTTTTACGTATTACTGGTGGGAATGTAAAATGATATACTGCAGTAGAGCAGTTCCTAAAATTTAAGTGTAAAATTGCCCTATTTGAATATTATATGGACTGGGGTAAAGTTCAATGGCTCAGCAGTTGCCTAACATTTGCTAGGTCCTAGGTTCAAATCCCAACACTGAAGACAATGTCAAGACATCACATGGGCTGGGCATGGCGGTTCACTCCTGCCATCCCAGCATTTAGGGTGCTAAGGCAGAAGGACAGGCAGAAGGACACAAGTTCGAGACCAGTCAGGGCATAGAATAAGACTCCTCCTTAAAAAAGAACAATAGCCGGGCGGTGGTGGTGCACACCTTTAATCCCAGTACTCGGGAGGCAGAGCCAGGCAGATCTCTGTGAGTTCGAGGCCAGCCTGGACTACCAAGTGAGATCCAGGAAAGGCACAAAGCTACACAGAGAAACCCTGTCTCGAAAAACAAAAACAAAAACAAAAAAAAAACAAAAACAAAAAAAACAATAAACTGGGCTGGTGGTGGCGCACACCTTTAATCCCAGCTCTCAGGAGGCAGAGGCAGGCGGATCTGAGTTTAAGGCCAGCCTGGGCTACAGAGTCAGTTCCAGGACAGCCAGGGCTAGACAGAGAAACCCTGATCTGGAAAAACAAAAAAACAAACAAAAAAACCAATAAAATATTATCATATGACACTCCAGAAATATGTACACACACACACACACACACACACACCCATGCCAGGGATTGAACCCAGGATCTCCTGTACAATTATTATTAATCTTCTCTTTGTATCTGTGAGTGCTCTGTGGGTGAAGTCAACCCTGGGTGTTATTCCTCAGTAGTCAGCCACCTTGTTTTTGCAACAGGGCCTCTCAATGAAGTCTGGGACCTGCTGATTAGACAAGGCTAGACAGCCTCCCTTGGCTGCCTCCCTAGCACTGGCGTTGTACCACATCTGGCTTTTTCTGTGGGTGCTGAGGCTGGAGCTCAGGTCCCCATGCTTAGCTATCTTTTTTTTTATGATATATTTTATTTTTATTTTATGTGTATTTTGTCTGGATGTAAGAATGTGTACCATGTGTGTGCCTGCTACTCATACAGAGGTCAGAAGTGGAAATCAAATTCCTTAAAACTGGAGTTACAGGTAGTTGTGAACCACCAATGTGGGTACTGGGAACCAAACCTGTGTCCTCTGGAACCTGTGTCCTCTGGAAGAGCAGCCAGTGCTCTTAACCGCCAAGCCATCTCTCCAGCCATAAACTGAACTATCTTTCTACCCCAAGGAATCTTCTCTATCTTAATTATGATTGTCCTCTGCTGTAGTAAACCACTCGGCACATATTAGTATCGCATTAATTATCGAATGTTGTTCCTGTTATATTAGTTACTATTGACAATAATAAAGTAGGGCTGGAGAGATGGCTCTGTGGTTAAGAGCACCTGCTGCTCTTTCAGAGGACCAGAGTTTGGTTCCTAACATTCACATGGTGGCTCAACAAAACCGGTAACTGGACCTCCAGCAGCTCTGATACAATCTTCTGATCTACACAGATATCTACCTAAACACATAAATAAAAATAAAATAACCCTTAAAAAATAATTATATAATAATAATAATCCACTCTCAGAAAACATTATTTCTTCTCTTTTATTGAGGTATAATTCACAAACAAAAAAGAATTGCAAACATTCAAGATACACAATACAAACTAACTAATGTATCCTCCATCAAACACTGCTACTGTGTGTTTACACACACACACACGCGCGCACACACACACACACGCTGAGAAAGAGACGTGTGAGATGAGAACACACATGCTTCATTTTAGGGAGAGGCAGAGATTGAGACAGGCTGGTCTTGAATTTGGTCTCTTATACAAACTGCTCTTAACACTTTCTCGGAAGGACAGCAATCCTGGAAGTTATTACACTCTCCATTGTATTTCTGCATGTGTGTTCGTGTAATCCACGTGCATGAGTTTGTGAACGTGTGTGGAGGCCCCAGGTGGATGCCAGTGGTCTTCCTCAATCACTCACTCTCCTTATTCACTGCGGCAGTCTGTCAACTGAATAGACAGCTTGCTGGTGAGGCTAGTCGAACTAGCCAACTGGCCCCAATCTCCATCTGCTGTCTTCACCTTTCTAGAGCTGGAATTACCAATCTCCGTCCACTGTCTTCACCTTTCTAGAGCTGGAATTACCAATCTCCGTCCACTGTCTTCACCTTTCTAGAGCTGGAATTACCAATCTCCGTCCACTGTCTTCACCTTTCTAGAGCTGGAATTACAGGTGGAACCACCCAGCATTTATGTGGGTCTGGGACCCGCACTGTGGTCCTCATGTTTCTGTAGCCAGTACCGTATGAGCCGAGCTTCTGCCCAGCCCTGCGCTCCAATTTATACAGGGAAATCGAGGCTCACAGTAGTCTGGCAAATGGTCTAACACTGGGAAGAGGCAGAGAGCTGGAACCGAGTGCCTAACTCCATGGAACCACATCTGCCTTGTGAACTCATGAAACTTCAGTTTGTTGAAACAGGGTATCCCTCTGCTACCCTGGCCAACTTCGAGCTTGAGGACACCCTCCTGCCTCAGGGTACCAAGTGCTAGAATTATACGCAGGAGCCACCACTTACGGCAAATCATTTCTTTTTAATTTTTTAAAGCTTCAGTACAAGTGTGCATTGTATGTTGAGCACGTTACTCCCTGCACCCCCATTCTGCCCTTTCATGCCCTTCCCATTTCCATCAGTCAGCTTCGTCCCCCTAGACAAAATCACTCCATTTACGTGAATGAATTTATAAACATCTTTGCCCACATTAGTTTCAAATAAATGAAGCTGATCCGGAAGTGCTAAACACCTCAGAAACTATCCCTGGTTTGTCAACAAGGCACAAGCAGCTTCAGATTATCTCCTAGTGATGTGAGAAGTACATGCTAAGGTACTTGCAAGATCCTGCTAGGTTATTCCAGCCATTGCTTTTGATAGTGACTCAAATTACTGACTAAACTTTCTTATCCAGTAATAGGACGATCTCCATGGTGACATGACACTATCAGCCAGGTAATTCTTTGAGTCTAAAGACTTTTTTTTTTTAATTAAAGATTAAAAAAAATTAGAGATTGAGAACCCAACATCGCCAGCTTTGGCAAGCATTAATGTAAGCCTAGGAACTGTAACCATAAGAATGGATTCTCCAGAAGAGCTGCCAGCTAAAGTTGTGCTGGGATCAAGAAAAATGGGCCTTGGCAGTACGTGTTACTGGAGTTGTATCCACGCCAGTGGATGTCCACACAATCCAGAAGAGAATTTGTCATTGCTGCTGCCGCTGTTGCTGTTATAGCAATGGCGCCCACCACTGCTACTCTTTCTGGGATTACCATTTCATAATTGCTTACTACAGCTAGCACAATGGAGACCCTGGCAACATAAGTAGCTACCACAGTTAGTTAATCTCTCATTCTATGGGGCATGATAAATTTAATTCAGTAGCTATATACATCTCGATTGGCTTTGAAAATTATAAATTTATAAACTCAAGTACCAGTTGCTTTTGGGATACTATCTTACAAGGACACCAACGTACAGTATGGCTTGTTAAGGAAGGGAATGGCTCAGTTGCCTTTAGCCTACTGGCTAAGGGTGAGATAGGACCTCTGTTGGTCTTTTCTGTATCGAACACAGATTGCAAGCCCAGTGCCACTTTGAGATCTTTGGCAGCAATTAACTCTGCAGCTCACACACGATTGAGCCTGTATGACAATGAGTATTCAGAGACGGGTAACGCCTGGGGGGCAATCACCAACCTAAGACAGAGCACCTGTGTGGCCTGGACAGGCGTCTCCATGACGGGTAAGGTGACCTGCTGACGTCCCACGCAACCCAAGTCAGAAACTCATTTTTTAACAAAAGGGGG
>CABHPR010153468.1:0-38029 GCA_902168415.1 Peromyscus melanophrys | reverse complement strand
CACACACACACACACACACACACACACACACACACACACACACACACACACACACACACACCTGCCTCAGGTCTCCGCTAGACTCCTCAGACCTCAGCCAAGTCCTTCACTACAGGGCGAATGGCTGGGCTTGAAGGACGCTGCTGCAGTGTGTGTGTTCTGACTGAAATGTTCTGCTTCTCCTGTCTGCTTTCGGGCAGTGGTCATTCTGCGACAGGTGGCCAAGCCCGAGGACTGCCAGGGGAAAGACTGCACAGGAAGACAGTGGAGCTGGATAACAAAGGGAGGTAGACCCGGGTAACTATAGAGGGGCTCTGAGGGCTAAAGTACCCCGCCTTATCTGAAGACAGATCATCCCGTTCTTGGTGGCGTAATATTACCTGTCCCCACCTCCAGGAGTAGGAAGAGCACAGATGGCAGCTGAGGAGCAACAGTGTCCCACAGGAGAAGAGTCCCAAGCAAATACGCTAGAGGATTAAAACAGAAAATTAACCTAAACTCAAAGTGTGTTTTCTGCCCAGGTCCTGCGTTCCTGGGTCCTCCACACCTCCATGTCAGTGGTGCTCTCACCAAAGGAAGAGAGAATTTGCTTCAGGCCAGGGACTTACGGAGGAGTTGAGGGAATAGTTCCAGATGAAGTCATATAAGAATACAGAAAGAACATTTAAGTCCTTTGAAGAGTAAACTCCTCCGAAGGCTCCGACTGAGCGCATGCCCTGTGCCTGTAAAGCTTGCTACCTTTACAAAATGTGCCTCAGGGTACAGAAGTTTGGCCAGTAATTCAGATTTCATTCATTCAGCATATTGTTACTGTGCTTACATATTCGGTCTAAAAACCAAAAGATGCAGAAGGAGGCCCCAGGACATACTTTCCAGCAAATTATTTACTGTGGCTATGTCTGCCCCCCCCCCCCCCCCGTTTCTCTCCCAGCTCTCTCAGTCTCTTGTCCTGTGGGCTGGGCAGATGAGTGTTTGGGGCCGAAGGGTACGCCTTGTCAGAAGAACTGGGAAGATCACATCCCATCGGGGCCCAGGGGACTGTTATTGTTATTTTTCATTCTTTTGAGGGGGGTCCACCATTTAGCTCCCAAATAAATCACACAGAGTCTTATGAATGCCTGGCCTTAGCTTGGCTTAGTTTCTTGCCAGCTTTTCTTAACTTGAAATTACCCCATCTATCTTTTGCCTCTGGGCTTTTCCTTTTCTATTCCTGTATACCTTTCTTTGTTTCTTACTCTGTGGCTTGCTGTGTAGCTGGGTGGCTGACCCCGGAGTTCTCCTCCTTCTCTGGCTCTTCGATTTCCCTTTTCCTCAGATTTCTCCTTCTATTTATTCTCTCTGTCTGCCAGCCACGCCTATCCTTTCTCATGCTTTGCTATTGGCCATTCAGTTCTTTATTAGACCATCAGGTGTTTTAGACAGGCACAGTAACACAGCTTCACAGAGTTAAACAAGTGCAGCATACACGAAAGTAACACACCTTAAATTATTCTACAACAGAGGACTGACTTTCTACCAGGCTTTGGGGCACCTTGGTGTGCAAGGAGGAATCGAATCACTCTAGTTTGTTTTTCTTGGGCTAGGTTGGAAAGGTTCCCCAGACAGTAGATACCATATGTCAGGCCATGGTTATAGGTTGCCTGTGTCTCATGCTACACACACACACACACACACACACACACACACACACACACACACACACACTCAAGGACCTGGTAGAATTTGAGCAAAGCCTGCCTTCACTTCTCAGGATCACCACCGGGGGGCCAGGGCACCACAGGAGTGAGTTTAGCAGAAGGGGAGCCACCAAAGAGCAGGAACACAGGTGCTCAGAGGAGGGTGGGGGGCAGTGAGGACTATTTTTCATGGTCAGAGGAATTTGCTGACACATGATGGTGACAAAAAGCAGGCCAGTTTTAAGTGGGTTTAGTTACTGGTTTTACATTCTCTATCTCTTTTATTTACTGCATACATCAGAGTAGGCTGCACAATCCACCTGTGCACCCACCCACCAAGCATGCCCCTACTCCAAAAGGTCTTCAGGGCACCTGTCATCGTTTTCTCTAGGAGCTAATAATGTATGAAAAATTTTCTCCAAAAAAACACCCGACAATAGCCAAGTTAGATACAAAGACAGAGATAGGGCAGGGAGGTGGCATCTTATGTCCATGTACTAGGAAACCATCTCTCCTAGGAGGGCAAGCAGGCTGTTTCCTCCTATGACAATCCTGTCCCATTTGCCTGGACTCTGGTGACTGCAGCATCATGGGAAGCCCAGCTTGTGTCCTCCGGTTGCTAGGGCAATTTAAAAATAGCTCCTGCAGCTGGGGTGGGGGCAGGGAAGGAAGAGACAATGATAAGCGACCTTTTGGAGGAAAACCATGGGCAATGAGTCCTGCGTGGGGAGGATAGGGTGGGGGGGGGCATGTCTTGTGTTTCCTGGGCTTCCTGCCATAATGAGAGGCGGCCTTTCTGTGTTGGGTCTGCAGTGGACTCTTCCTGGGAATGGCCCAGCTTCCCCTGGAGAAGTCCATGTCACTCCCGGATCAAGAAGCCAGGAGGGTGGGCTGCGTCTGCGCATAACGGTGCAGGAGTGTACATAGAAGGCCTGCTGCGTGCCAACACAGAGGACAGGCTCAGTATGGAAGCTGGTCAGCACAGCAGTCACCACAGCAGATGTGAGTTGGAGACGCCATGGGATTCTGCTGGGCTGGGACCCCTGATACCTTCTTCAGCTCCATAAGGAAGGCCATTTTGGATCCCTGTGAGAGGCTAGTGTCCTTTGGAGGTTGACACCAGCCACAGTCCCAGACAGAGGACCCAGGTCACCCGATGAATCTCCCGAGAAGAGGATGTGACAGGCTAATTGTGAGAACTCCTTGCTGGTGTCCAAGGAGTTGCTTTGACCTAAGTTGCACTCCATCTCACCAAGACTGTATTACTTGGCTTTGGGGGAAGTCAAAAGCACCCCAGTTTTTCAGAAAAGAGTCAAGATTCATGAATTAGGCTATGTGAGAAATTTTCTGGTTTGGCAGTGTGTAACCCTCCCAGAGAAATGAATTATGATACTTGTATCATAGAACATTGTAAACTATAAAATATGTGTCAATAAAACATTAAAAAACCTTCACAGTAAAGCTCAAAGTAGTTAAAAAGTGTTATGGATACCATCTCAATTTTTAAAAAAAATTTTTTTTTTTGGTTTTTCGAGACAGGGTTTCTCTGTGTAGCTTTGCGCCTTTCCTGGAGCTCACTTGGTAGCCCAGGCTGGCCTCGAACTCACAGAGATCCCCCTGCCTCTGCCTCCCGAGTGCTGGGATTAAAGGTGTGCACCACCAACGCCCGGCCTTAAAAATTTATTTATTTATTTTATTTTATGTACATTGGTGTTTTGACTGTGTGTATGCCTGTGTGAGGGTGTCGGGTCCCCTGGAACTGTGGTTACAGACAGATGTGAGCTGCCATGTGGGTGCTGGGAACTGAACCCTGGTCCTTTGGAAGAGCAGCCAGTGTTCTTAACTGCTGAGCCATCGCTCCAGCCCCCAACTCAACTTTTAAAAGTATGTCATATATGTACTAAATACTTTTATTAAACATTAAACATTGAATCACATTGACATAATTACATATTTATAAAAGATAAACATTATTTCAAGTTGTTTCTAGACTGTTAGATTATAGCAGGTTTTTCTATAGATTCTTCTCTTCATTTCAAATTTCCTCTCCCTTGTTCTGTGAGACTGTGTTTCATTGTACAGTCAAAGCTGACCTGGAATTCACAATGCTCCTGCCTCAGCCTCAGAGGATCAGAATCAGAACACTGTCAACAGCACCTTTCTATTGTTCTTGCTCCAATTTTGTGTAAAGGACATTTTATTCAGAGCTTCTTAATGAGATTTTATTAAAAATAAAAATCCATGGTACCAAGGTACAAGAAGTTGAGATGAATGCAGAGTAACGGCCTGGTGGCAGAACTAGCTTTCTCTTACCCTTGTTTTAGACTCTCTAGAAATTTCTAGAGGCAAGAGAAAGTTTGGATGGTTTGGGGCAAGCTAGTCCAAAGCAGTGACTTAGGACCCAGGGAAGATCATGTTGTCCATCAGTGTTTTGAATGAACACAAGCACAGACACTGGGGGGCCAGGTCTGGGACTCAGCTTCACTGAAGGGAAACTGGGAGGGTGGTCCCTCTGCCTTTACTCTCCCACAGTGGTTCAGTCACACACAGTGACACCAGCTCACTGTGGGCATGGGGGGAGTGGCTTTCTTCCTTCACTTTCCTCTTCGATGAACGGGGAAACTAAACCTGAAACTCTAGCGCATTCTGGATGCTTCACAAGGACCGTTTGAATGTGGACATCCTATCTAAAGTGCTCAGATATGACAAAACACCCTTTGCCCCTTCAAATCTTTGGAGTCACAAACCGAAATCTTAGAACTTAGTCCAAGAGAGTTTGGGTGGTGAATATCCTGAAAGGCTCATGAGTTAAAGGCTCAGATTCCTGCTAGATCTGAGTGGTAACCGGCCCTTCTGGTCTCAACAGTTGTGCTAACTACATAGTACCTTTGGGCTCAGAGGCCGAATATCAGTTGCTGTTTACCATTTTCTTACACCAGGTCTTCATTCATTCATGCCACCCACTTGGCCCTTGTAAGCATCTGAGCGTTGGAATTCTGATTCCCTGGGGGTGGAGGTCATCTTAAGCCAGTCTTGTGGATCATCCTCAAGGCTTCTCTCAGTGAGAACACATGGAGGTCCTCAGGAAATGTTGTAGAATTGTTATGCCCAGATCACGGGGACCCCCATAAGACCACCACAGAGACTGAATCACATATGTAAAAGCAAAGAGCCTTTATTTTCAAACTCGGAGCTTAGACTCTCTGTCCAACTCAGTGGTGAGAGCAGAGAGCCCTGAGCCCAGGCAGGGTGGGGTTTTTAATCATAGTAGAGACTGGGGTGAGGGGATTTCCAGGGTTCAGGACCCTGGTTGGCTGACATTTGTCTAGGGGTATAGGGAACGTTTGGAATGTCAGGTATTTCCTCTTAGATGCAGGCCCCACTGGGTGGGGTCAGCTTACTTCCTGTGCCCAGGTGTTGCCTGCCAGAAGCTGTGTCTTAGGCCTCTAAGCCTGTCATGGCAGCTGTGTGGTCAAGTTGTTTTGGCTCCCCCTCACATTCCCCCCTTCACAAGTACCAAAGACAGGACTCAACCACGGGTCCTGCCTGTTCAGAGGTCCAAGGGGATGGTAACAGTGAACGCTATTGGCCCACTCTCGAACAAAGGCAATTAGTCTATTAATAAGGCAAGGGCCAAGTGTAAACAAGAGGAACAAGGTCACTAAGGGGTTGGCTAAGGCAGACACCAGGGTGGTTAACCAAGGGGATCAGTTGAACAAATTCTCATACCATCCAGCTTCCGTGAGTACATTCTGCTCATTATCATTAATCTGTTTTCTTAATAAGGCCCTTGAATCTCTAATTACCCAGGAATGATCAACATAGAAATAACATTCTTCCCCCAGAGCAACACACAGGCCTCCTTGTTGCATGAAGAGGAGGTCCAGACCTCTTCAATTTTGCGAGGCAACCTCAGCCAGGGAATCTAAAGAGATCACTAATTTGAGTATAGACTGTTCTGTTTTTAAGATCTGAATTGATGGCTAATTGTAGGGCCTGGTAGTTTTTATCCTGGAGTATTAAGGCTGAGGTGTCTCCCTCCATTGCCCCAGCTATGCCTAGCCCTACCAGGGAAGATAATAAAATAGCAGTTGCACCTATGGCTCATTTTGCCCTGGCAGGAATAGGGGATAAGGCCAGTCCCATTTGGGCCCCTTTATAGTATTTCATGTTGGGGAACAATTGGACCATCACACAAAAACCTTGTCCTGTGTTAAGGACCATCCATCCCATGGATGCAGAGAGTGAGCCCCAAAGTACAAGCCCACCATCCAGCAGAGGCCAAATAGAGGGTGTTGTTTTGTATGGTGATGGTCTGGGCACATAAATCTGCCGGGGCTTGCTTTCCAGGGGGCACCACAACAGTTCCCGTACCTTTCACCTACTGTAACAAAATCATTCCCTGTTTTCTCCAAGGGAAGGATGCTGGGGAGACTGAGGTTTAATCACCAGCTATTGCAACACCAATATAGAAAGGGGGCTGTGCATTTAGACAAAGCCAGCATTCTTTAGTCAAGTCAGGTTTAGAGACATTTATCACCTGGAAGGTTTCAGAAACCAAGTCCCATAAAGTGTGTTGGCTATATGAAGAATCTTGACCCTGAGGGGTGGTTCCCAAGTGGACTACTGGCATCTGGTTCCCTCCTGGGGATCTGGTGGCAGGAGCCTCCTGAGGTAGTAACTGGATTGTGTCCTATTGCCACTGGGTTGGGGTGGTGGCTGAACCTCTAATCTAATGGTGAAGAGGGCCCCTGGGATCGGCCCAAGGTAAGGTCCAGGGCCGTCATAGATTTGGACACCCCAGGTCTTTCCAGTGGTCCATTCCTTTGTCTGAATTTTTTTCCCCTATCGGTAAATTCTATCCTGAGGGATCACATTTCTGATCTCCATAGGACCCATAACCGCTGTCATATAGATCTCATTGGATTGTGATCAAATCATCTCTTACTGGTGGTGTTCACCAAATAGGTCCAGTACTCACACATTTCCAAGAGGCACAGAAGGACTCAGCTCCCCAACATTGCTGACACCAGGACTTTTCAGTTTTGTGTACCAGGCAGACATAAAAACTATTCCCTCTCTCAGCTGGCACCAGTCTCTGTTGAACAGAAATAAATCCTGTACCTCAAATTCTAGAGTTGGGAGCCAGGTCCCAAGGTGGAGCCATAGCTGATTCTTGTTTGAGGATTTCTCTGGAGGACTTGTCGGTGACAGTCCAAGTGAGTTCTGCAGGTTGATGCAGATTAGCAGGAAATGTGGAGTGGCAAAGGATGAGCAGTGCCAGCAAGAACAGGATCTTCATGATGGTGATTGGCGGCAAAGTTTGAGCTTGAGCGGGTTATCTTGATGCTCGATTCTCCAGTCTGAGGAGTCTCTTTCCTGTGATGGTTCTGTGGGGTCCTCTATCTCTGGATCGGCCAGCCTGGCGTGGGAGTGATGAATCCAAGTGGCGATGCATCTACCCACCTTTAGGGCCCTCGGAGTTGCAGGATCACAGTGTATGGCCCCTTCCAGCATGGCTTGAAGGTCTCCCTCTGATGTCTTTTCATGAAGACCCAGTCTCCTGGCCGAAACTTATGCTTTGGGAGTGGGTGACAGAGCTACCTCATAAATGGCCTTCATGTGAGACAGTATGTCCTTATGCACAAGAGCCACAGCCTTGAGGGAAGCAGCCAGGTTAACATCATCAAACTCAGTGATAAGCTCAGATTTTAAGTTACGCAAAACAGGAGGTGGCCTCCCAAACATGATTTCAAAGGGGGTTAGCCTCACGGTATAAGGTGAGTCACGAACTCCATAGAGGGCAAAGGAGAGGAGAGTCACCCAGTCACCGCCAGTTTCCACGGTTAATTTGGCAAGGGTCTCTTTCAGGGTCCTGTTCATGTGCTTGACCTGCCCTAAACTCTGGGGCCTATAAGCACAATGTAACTTCCAATTTGCCCCCAATGCCCTTACCAGGAGCTATGTTACCTGAGAGATGAAAGCCGGTTCGTTGTTTGAACTCAAGAGGGTAGGGATACCATACCTCGGAATGATGTCCTCAAGTAGCTTTTTGGTGACTGTCCGAGCAGTCTCATGCCTTGTGGGAAAGGCCTCCACCCACACAGAGAATGTATCTATGAATACTAAAAGATATTTATAACCATATTTGCCAGGTTTTACCTTAGTGAAGTCCATCTCCCAGAGGGAACTGGGTTTGGTGCCTCTAAGTCTGGTTCCAGGGTGTTTAGGTTGATTGTCTGCATTAGTGAGTCGGTAGACCAGGCATTTTTCAGCTATTTGCTTGATCTTGTGCTGAAGGTCAAAGATTTTTAAATGAGACTGCCTTTTCAGATCTCCTGTTTTCTGGGTATTGAGGTGGGTAGAGTGGTTAATATGGTGAAGGAGGGCTTCAGCCAGCTTCTCTGGCATGATGAATCTTCCACTGCCATCATCCACCAGCTTGCTGGCCCTTGGGGCTGCCGTGCCCTTGATAAACGCTGTATCATGCATAAGTCAGCAGGGGTATAGACTGGATTCTCAGGGAGGTATGATGGTCCTGGGTCTGGTAGCATCAGGTCCAGGATATCCGTTGTCTGTTTTGTGGCTTTCTTTGCTGTCCGATCTGCCCTCTGGTTCCCTCTATCCATTAGGGTATCAGTTTTTTGATGTCCAGGACAATGGATAATGGCCAATTTGGCTGGCATCCACAAGACTGCCAGCAAGTCTAAAATCTCCTGTTTGTTTTTGATAGTCTTTTCCTTAGCGGTAAGGAGCCCACACTCTTGGTAGATGGCCCCATGAACATGGGCCATGGCAAAGGCACAGTGGCTGTCTGTGTACACGTTTAGCCTCTTTCCCTTGCCATCTCCAGCACCTTAGTCAAGGCTATCAGTTCAGCTCTCTGGGCGGAAGTCCCAGATGGGAGGGCCATCGCCCAAACAGTGTCCTCTTCTGACACCACAGCCACCCATGTGTACCTTTTGCGATCTCATATAAAGCTGCTCCCATTCATCTACCAGGTGAGCTCAGCATCTGGCAAGGGCTGGTCTCATAGGTCTTTTCTCAGTCCATGTACCTGGCTCAGGATACCTTCACAGTCATGTAGTGGGGCATCCAGATTCAGATCAGGGAGCAGGGATGCAGGATTTAAGGGGGCACTCAGAAGAAACTGGATGCAAGGTGGATTAAGGAGGAGGCTTTGGTATGGAGCCACTCTCGAGCGTGGCTCAGCCATCGGTCATTTGAGTGCTCCCTCAATGGCATGAGGGGTGGTGATAAGGAGCTCTCAGCCTAAAGTTAACTTGTCGGCATCTTTAACCAACAAGGCAGTGGCTGCAATGATCCTTAGGCATGAGGGCTAAGATGTCTCTTTGACAGGCAGGCCACCGGCCTATTCCAAGGTCCTAGCCTTTGAGTCAGGACCCCTCTAGCTATGTCTTCTCTTTCATCTACGTAGGGATGAAAGGGCTTGGTGATATCTGGCAATCCCGGCACAGGTGCCGAGAGGAAAGCCATTTTTTATCTTACTGAAAGCCTTGTCCTCCGCCTCACTGCATTGAAAGGGCCGCTCTCTTTTGTTCCCTCATACAGTAGCTTAGCCAGTTCAGCAAAACTGGCGACCCAGAGGTGGCAGAAGCCAGCTGACTTGAGGAATCCTCTAACTTCCCTCCTGGAAGTGGGGGCAGATATTTTGAGCACAGTCTCTCTGTGGGCTTTGGAGAGCCAATGCTGACCCCCTTTGAGGATGTATCCCAAATAAGTCACTTTAGTTTGGCAGATCTGTGCCTTTTTTAGCTGATGCCCGATACCCCAGGCTTCCCAAGGCAGTAAGCAAACCACCAGTGCTTACCTTACAGTCTTCTTCAATGTTGTCCACATACTGCAGGAGAGTGACCTGTGATGTCCCCTTTGGTGTTACCCATGGTCCTCATGTAGGGCCTCATCAAAGATGGTTGGGGAGTTCTTGAACCCTTGGGGCAGCCTGGTCCCAGTCAGTTGTCCATTGTATCCCTTCTCAGGGTCGTGCCATTCAAAGGCAAATAAGAACTGGCTCTTTGGGGATAAGGGCAAGTTGAAGAAAACATCTTTAAAGTCCAATACTGCATACCAAGCCTGGGTGGGAGCAAGTGAGCTCAAAAGGGTGTATGGATTTGGGATGGTGGGGTGAACGTCCATAACCCTGCGGTCGACCTCCCTAAGATCCAGCGTGGGCCAGTAATCATTTGAGTTTGACTTTTTAACAGGGAGCAGGGGAATATTCCAGGCTGACTGACAAGGGATCAGAATTCCTAGTTCCATGAGGCACCCGATGCGAGGAGTAATTCCCTCCTTTGCCTCCTGAGACATGGGGTATTGCCGCACCTAGGAAAGGGTGGCATTGGGCTTGAGCTCAATCAGCAATGGGGCTCGATGTTTTGCCAAGCCCATTCCCCCAGTCTCTCAGAATGCCTCTGGATACTGGGCTAGCCATGTGCTCATGTCCTGAGGGGCAGGTGGCAGCTCCTGGTGTAATCTGTATTCATCCTCAAACTGGAGGGTGAGGATTTGGATTGGCTGCCGCTCCTGATTTGTAATTGAGAATCTATTGTTTTTTAAAGTGATCTGAGCTCCAACTTTAGTAAGTCTCTTCCTAACAAGGGATGGGGCAGTTAGGTATAACCAGAAATGAGTGGGATGCCAGGACCATTCTGAGATCCACTGTTCTTTGGGTAGCCCATGAATATTGGCTCATACTTGTGGCTTCCTGCACCCAAGACTTTTTCTGAGAGAGATTTCCTTGGGGTTTGGTTAGGGCTGAATGTTGAGCTCCAGTATCTACTAGGAAATCTGTAAGTTTCCCCTCCACTCTGTTACCCTGGGCTCAGGAAGGGGGTCTGAGCCTCGTCTCCTCTAGTCACTGAAGTTGTCTGACTCTGCAACCAGCACACAGTGGGCCCTACACCTGGGGTTTTTAGGGAATTCTTTAGCCCAATGTCCCACTTCCTTGCAGTAAGCAACTGGTCTTTCCTCAGCCTGGGGCACTCCCTTGAGTGGGGGTCGTTACCTTGGCCTCTGGTGTCTCAGTTGGCACTCCTTCTCATCTGGGTCTCCTGTAGTGGCTGCTAGGAGGATTCTCGCCATATTTCAAGTCTGCTTTGCATTCTCTGCCGCCATGACCCTCATCTGTTTCTCTTCTGGTGTTTCTCGGTTGTTGTACACTTTCTGAGCTACAGCTAGCAGCTCCTGAATGCTCTTGTCTGCAAGCCCATCTATCTTTTGTAACTTGTGTCTAATGTCAGGCATGGCCTGATTAACAAAGGCCATGACCACAGCTGATCTATTCTCCTGGGCCTCAGGATCCACAGGGAAGTATGCCTTAAAGGCCTCCATAATCTGTTCTAAGAAGGCTGATAGAGACTCTGTCTTTTCCTGTTGACCATTACTGATTTTGGCCGAATTGGTGGGCCAACACGCAGCTATGCAGAGACCCCCCCATTAGAACTTGGTGGTAGACCCAGAGCTTCTCCTTACCTTCTGTCCAATTGAAATTCCAATTAGGATGGGTCAGAGGGAAGCCTTGGTCTATTAAGGCAGGGTTGACAGTCGGGTCTCCATCAAGTCCCAAAACCAATTTCCGGGCTTCTATTAGAATTTTCTCTTTTTCTTCTATGGTAAACAGAATCTGCAAAAGCTGTTGGGAGTCCTCCCAAGTGGGATGGTGAGTGAATATAACTGAATCTAATAGGTTAATAAGGGCCCTTGGATTGTCTGAGAAACTGGGCTTTTGGTTTTTCCAGATATAAAGATCATTCATGGCAAAAGGCCAATACTGCATCTGTTCGTTGCCCTCACTGTCCAGTGGGCTGACCGCCCTCATGGGGCGAGTGACAGAGTTGGCCACACAGAGCAATTCTTGTTGGGCTTGCCCCCTGGTGAAAGGTGGGCTTCCCAAATTCCCTGTGTGATCGGTTGGGGGAGGCGGCCAGTAAGAGAGAAGCAAAAAAGGAGTTCCTTCTCTGTACCCCCTTGCAGCACAGGGGCTTAGGGTCTCCTCACCTTTTGTCTTCCTGTAAGGCAAGGATGGTCTTGTTCATTGGTCCTGTGGAGATAAAGGGTTTTAACCAAGGGGGAGGATGTGCTACAAGGTCTTCCCAAGTGACTATGTAAGGAATCTGGTCTGGGTGTCCAGGTTTACCCAAAATCATGTCTTTTGTCCTAGAAATGATGTATGAATCAAAGGTTCCCTCTCTTGGCCACCTGATTCCTGGCAAACTGAGGCCCTGCTCTCACGTGGCCCTTCTTCCTGGGCTTGTATTTCCTTGGACTGTGTCTAAGGATGTTTAGTTTGGCCCAACTCTTCTCTCAGAAAACGATATGGCAGATACTGCATCAACCCAGACATGGGATTCCAGAATCCTCTCCTATATCCCTCTTGGCACTTCATTGAAAACACAAGAACACATTTTTCTTTTCTTTTTACTATCATAATATGATTACATCATTTCTCTCTCCCCTTTCTTCCCTTCAAACCCTCCCATATACCTCTCCTTGATCTCTTTCAAATTTATGCCCTCTTTTTAAAAATTGTTAAATGCATATGTGTATACATAGATACACACACACACACACACACACACACACACACACACATTCCTAAATACAACCTGTTCAATCTGCGTAATATTACTTGTACACGTGTTGGATAACCAATTGGTCTGGTCTTCCTTTGGGAAGACTGTTTCTTCCCAAAGGAAGAATGCTTTGGGAAGCATTCCTTCATTGTGTAGGGTTGAGGCCTCCTGGGCTTTTTCTCATCCACTTTGGTATGTCTATTGTTGCTGTCTTTGTTCAGCTCATGTTTGGACAGTCATGCTGGTGAGACTTGATGGGTGGCGGTTCTGAGATTAATAGGAGACACAATCTCCCAGCAAATTCCTGGGTCCTCTGGCTTTTACAATCTTTCCACCTCCTATTCCTCCACGAAGAACACACTTTTTAAATACGGCGGCCATCTTGGAGACCAAACTGGCATCCTGTTTGTTGATGCTAAGGGTTTTAGGTAATACTGATAAACATGGAACAGTTTCTAGAGGAATGTCACATTGGAGAGGAAGATGTAAGCACATGTCTCTCCCTGTCTGCTCCCAGCCGCACCTGAGAACCATCAAGCCCCCGGCAATTTTACTGTAGGTCAAAGTATAAACATGTTGTAACGTAGGACAGGTGCTACAAGTATACACACATGACTGGCATAGCCAGTCAGATATTCCCTTAAGTAAATCACTTAAGGGAAACACTGAGCAGATTTCTTTAAGAACTAGAGTAGGCGTAGCTTTGCAGACTTGGGAAGAGGGTACTAATTGGTCAGGACCTGGCTGACAGGCATAAACTGAACAATAGTATTTATGGAAATCCTAGGCATCATTATTTAAATAATCTCAAGGAAATCATTTCCTCTATAGGAAGATTGGATGCTTAACATCTTGAGCTACTGAAGCAAAAGTCACTGCACTCAGGAAAGGTTACCGGCTTCCATTACTGTGACCAGGAACAGAGATAATCACCTACAAAGGAGTAAAGGCTACTTTGGAGGAATGGAGGCAGCTCACATCCAGCATGAAGGGAAGAAGCCCTGCAGTGTACTACTGCAGAAGGGGATTGGTGAGGTGCCAGTATTTTAGTCTCGGGATTCAAGTTTGAGAAACTTTGGCTCAGGGTTGCTTGGCCTCATCACACTGGACAGCACAGTGCATCTCATCACACTGGGAAGCCTGGTGTACCTCATCACACTGGATGCCACAGTGCATCTCATCACACTGAGTGGGTTTGTCAAGTACACAGAGGTTGCCAAGAACCTCTTCCCTGTACAGTGGTCAGGAAGTAAGAAAGAGGATGGAGGTTAGGTGATAATGACTCCTTTAAGGCACAACCCCAATGATGTAACTTCCTTTCACTAGCGGTCACTTCCTAGAGGACACCACTCCTTCCATCTGGCACCACAGGTCAGGGATCAAGCTTTCAGTGCACGGCCTTTAGAAGACATTGTACATCTAAACCAGAGCAATGGGGATGGATCCCTTAATCATGGCCCCTCTAACAGTTCTCAGGTACCACTCTGGTTTTCACAATTGTTGTTGTTGTGAACCAAGACCATGGCATCAACTGTAAACACTGATGGCTAAGAATCCAGCTTCCATCTAAGTTCTGAATCTAATTAGTTTCTGACCTTATTCTCTAGCTGCCTGTAAGACAGCAAATCTTAAGGGAGTAACACTACCTGGTCAGTCTTCTTGCCCATCTGGAGAAGTGTAGTCAGGGCCAGTGGATTCCTTTCGCAGATGAAGTCACTCAGTCATTAGAAGTAACCCACTTGTACTCACATGGCCACTTCTCCACATGAAATGGCATCTGTCATGGCCCCAAAGCCACAGTCTTGGTGGGTACTTCTCTGGATTCTGACACTAAAACCAGAAGCTTTATTAATCCTTCATTAGCGCACTGAAGACCACCTCTTCGGTCTGATGGCATGTTAATCCAGTTCTCACTTCCACAAGACCCTCTGGCCACTTCACTCGATGCTGACTGCTGTATCAGTCAGATTTTGAGGTAAGTGCAGATCCCCTCTGGTGCAGAGAATTGCTGCACTGGGTTGGCAGCGTGACAAAGAAATCATCATCGTCCTAGGTGCCCGGTTACTTCTAGTCCACACGATACTAACCCTGAATGCACCAGACCTAACAAAAGTTCAGTGCCGTTTGGGTTAGAGCCCTCATTAAAGGAGAGCTGACATTTATAGATCCTAAAATAGAAACTTCGATTGAGTCGGGTGGCTACGGTCCAGATGGAGTGCCTCCACTGAGGAGGGACTCATGCCGGCTTTCCTCGAGGTATTTAGCCCTCCTTGTATTGAGTCGGTCGGTGGGCCAACCATTTCATTTGAGGTCAGAATTGTGCCCTGTGGTTCCTGTGACAAAAGCCACAGCAATTGGTGCAGAAACAAGCCCTTTAGAATCCCTTTCTCTAAGCGGTTCTTGTGGGCCAGGCATGTGAGGAGTCTCCCTAATCCATTAATGACCTCTTCAACTGGTTCAGTATAATTAACCTTCAGAAATATTTTTAATAAACTGCTGTAGCCAATGTCGTAGTGTGCTAATGTTTCCAAGTGTTGACTTCAATTTTGAGGCAGTGCGGGGTTCTTTGGATTGATTTTCAACATCTCTGTTATTGGGCAATTTATTAAAAGCAAATGTAGACATTAGCTCAACGCCTTTTATAAATGACTTACATACACAGTGAACATCTCCTAAAACCCTTTGAACTTTTAAGATAACTGGGGCTGGAGAGATGGCTCGGAAGTTAAGAGCCCTTGCTGTTCTTGCAGAGGGCCTGGATTCCATTCCCAGCACCCACAAGATGGCTTGCAACCTTCTGTAACTACAGTGACAGGGGATTCAGTGTTCTCTTCTGACCTCTGTGGGCACCAGGCATGAACAGGATGCACACACACAGCCAGAACACTCGTGTCTTAAAATAAAAACAACACATGCATCCTTTTCAAACGCCAGCTAATTGGCTCTAAATGTGAACTTCCATTTCTGCAGCTCAACAGGGAGTGGCATCTACAAAATTTGAGTAGATACCTGTTTCAGAAGAGCCTCGTGCATGAGAATTGCCAGCCAGAGGTAAAGGCACAGAAGCCAAAGAAGCAGCCAGGTAGACAACTGTGTGAGTCCAGGTCCTTAGACATCAAGACAAGGAAGGTCCTCACACCAAGAAACAGAAGGGTTCATATGCTGACCTGACCAAAACAGACTGCAGCCACACGCACGCACACCTGTGCTTCTTCAATGATGCTCTGGTAGCCAGCATGGATCACTCAGCTATGAATGGCTTTTTTTGTTTATTCCAGTGGGTTTGGAAGGCATGCCATGGTTATCTGGCAGGCAATATGGTGGTTACAACCAACATGGCTATAGTCATGTCAAGCTAAGTCCCTACAGGAACACAAGAAACAAGCACACATGAAAAATTTGAATTCATGACTTCAAAAAGAATTGTATTTACTGAGCTGGAGAGTTGGCTCAGTGCCTAAGAGAACTGGCTGCCCTCCCAGAGGACCTGGGATCGATACCTAGCACCCACATGGTGGCTTCACAATCATCTGTAACTCTAGTCCCAAGGGATCCAACACCTTCCTTTGGTCTCTGCAGGCACTGCTCACACATGGTACACAGGACACAAAATACCTGTACCCATAAAAATAAAAGGGAAAAAAATTAAAGAACTTTCTACTAAAATGAATCTGGAGATCCACTCTCAGAGCAGAATATTTAGAGGCCCAAAATGTTTCATCATAAAGAAACCCGCTTTTTACTCATCCAAGCATTTCCCGAACTACCTGAATGATACGTTTCTCATTTTTGACCTGTGGTTCCCCAGATCTGGGGAGACGCACCAGTGAGCAAAGCCCTTGCTGTGCCGGCATGAGGATCTCAGTTAGGATTTCCAGCATCCATGTAAAAAAGCTCAGTACAGCAGATATGCAGCTGCAAACCCAGTGTTGGGATTGTGGGTAGAGGGTAGAGGTGGATTCAGGGGGCTCATTGGCTGGCTAACCAGTCCAGCTAAAATGATGAGCTATAGGTTCAGTGAGAGACCCTGTTCTCAATACAAAGGTGCAGAGCAGAGGAATTCACCCAGTGTCTATCTATGCCTGGCTTCCACATGTACTCACAAGTATATATGCCTCCCTCCACATGTGCACATACACATATATACCACATATACACCACACATACACACACATACACACACACACACACACACACACACACACACACACACACACAAATTGTAAGAGTTTAAAAGGTTATATATCTGTATGTACTTTAAGTCAGGTGTATAATTCTGAGCACTGGAGAGATGGCTCAGTGGATAAAGTGCTTCCCATGAAGTTTGAGGATCAGAGTCCAGATCCCTGGAGCCCACATAATGCCCAATGGGCATTAAGACCCACCTGTAATTCCTGCACTCAGAAGGTGGAGACAGACGATCCTCGGGGTAAACTGCATATATGGCAAGATCTATATTCATTTAAAGGTCCTACCTCAATGAATAAATTGGAAAATGTCCAAGGAAGACAACTACCACCAACCTCAGGCCTTCACATGTGTACCACTATGCACACATCCGTGGATACACATCATTTTCACATATGCACAACCAACTGTGAAGAACTGCAGTAGAACAGGATAGTGAAGCCCTGTCATGGATAGATGTTCGGCAAGCAAATTCTGAGAGAGAAACACGGGGTATCTATGGTGTCTTAAAAAGGTATGTCACCATAGACTGATGTGTTTGAATGCTTGGCCCAGAGGGAGTGGCACGGTTAGGAGGTGTGGCCTTGTTGGAGTAGGTGTGGCCTTGTTGGAGGGAGTGTGTCACTGTGGGGGTAGGCTTTGAGGTCTTATATGCTCAAGCCATGCCCAGTGACACAGTCTCCTCCTACTGCCTGTGGATCAAGATGTAGAACTCTCAGCTCTTTCTCCACCACCATGCCTGCCTGTATGTCACCTGCCATGATGATAATGGACTAAACCTCTGAACAGTAAGGCAGCCCCAATTAAATGTTTTCCTTCATAAGAGTTGCTGTGGTCATGGTGTCTCTTCACAGCAATAGAAACCCTAACTAAGACACGGTGGCATTCTCAAGTTCATCTCACTCAGGAGTTATGCTAGCTGTGGGAGAGGCTAGGGCTGAACTGTGTGGTAGTGGCAACAAAGATGCCCCTGACAGAGACTCCTCTGCAGCCAGTGTGGTCCATTAGTGTTGTCCTACATTGAGGCAAGGGGGTCAGGTATTCACATGCCCTCATCACCTGACTTTTTCCTCTACAGTTTGGAATGGATTCCAGGATCTCTTCAGTTGAGGGTAATTCTTAGGAGAACTGCTGGTGTCCCCAGTTCTGAGAGTTCCAACCAACAATTAGGAGACTGGGTACTGCAGCCTCAAAGAAGATAATGGGGGCATCACCACCGTAGCCTTCCAGAGGGCAAAGGAGGAGCCAACGCAGCAGCCTACACTTTGCACAGCTTGATCATTTGCTTTGTACATTGTATTCTCTGGGTCTCTGGTTGTTCTTTATTTGTGTGGGGGCGTATATCTTACAAGAGAAAGGAAATGGGAGGGACTACGGCCCACAGTTGCAGCTCACACTGAGGCTGCATACATAATCTCCCTCTCTGAGCACTATTCAAAGCCCCCCAACCACAGTTGGCTAGATGGCTTGCCTCAAATGGCATCCAGGCTTCTAACTCTCAAGAGTCTGAGTCTTCACGCTATGACAGCTGCCTTCCATTTGTGACCAAACTTGGTTGTCCAACATTTTCTTCCCTGCCCTTGCTGGACCTCTTCTTTGTAAGATGTCAGGACAGTGACTTCTTTCCTTGCTCATCCTTGACATAAGGAGGCAAAAGTGGCCTGTGTCAGCATAGTTGACCCAGATGAAGAGCTAGAACCTCTAAACTCAGTGACATTGGGCTGGGAACAAATTCCACATGTGGGTTGGTAGGAGCGGCAGTGAGAGGGACAGAATTGAATTCTTGCTTGTGGTTCCTTGGACCCACACGTTTTACATGCTGAGCGCCCAGCACCGTACAATGGCAGTTCATCTAGAGAAGTAGCTTTCAACTTTTTAGTCTCAGGACTTCTTTATATTCTTAAAAACTATCTAGGATCCCCCAGAGAACTTTTGTCTGTGTGAATGATAGCTGTTGACACTGTACTAAAAATTAAAACTATGCATATTTTGAAACCCTGCTCTTCATTTGAAGATAGCAGCAAGGACTGCATTGCATGTCAGAGAAAGAAAGAGTGTCTTGATTCAAATGATCACGAAATTAATTTTGACCTATTGCTCATGGAACCTGAAGGGAATGTGTGTCAGTGTCAGAGTGTTCCTGAATATGAAGGAGCGTGATAAAGGACACAGGTTGGTAAGGGAATTTGATTTGCTTTGGTTTATAGTGCCTGGATCTTAAACAAACCTATGAGATGTGTTATCATTTTGGTAAAGCCTGCCCTACATTCTTGAGACTGACTCTGTGGCTTGGTGGTCTCCCTTGTTGATGGTACAGAGTATGGTACTCACTGCTGTCTGTGCCGTCTGCTAGGTACTCTGTTTCATCATTAGGGAGTCAGAGGAAACCATTGCAATTATTAAAGTACATGTGTGTTGTTTTATTACTGTGTTTACTTTTTATGGTTTAAAAATTATTGCTATTTTGGTTAAATAAAACTAAATAACATTTCTAAGCACCCATAATCCCCTTTAAATCAGATGTCCAATCCCCTCTGACAACTTTATTATTTTTACCTTCTCAAAATCAGGTCCAAATATAGAACTCTAAGGAGGATGTTTCCGGATATCTTTTACATCAATCTATTTTGGGATCCCCAGAGGGCCCTGAAAAACATCATGAAGACTTGTTCTTTCACCTTATAAAGCAGGAGGTGCTGGGAATAATCAGGACTCTTTGAGTTGTTGCTCTTACGAAGCTTCATGGGAAAATTTGTCAAATCAAAAGACATAGTGAGATTTGGAGACACAAAACATTTAGTACAGATTTTGGAAAGCACAAAACTTCCTGGGGGGTCCCTCAGCACTCCTCAGGGACCTCCCTCTCTGTGTGTTTTAACTTCAGAGGAAGCACTGGCTATGCTCTGTTGCCTCTTTGTCAGCATCCTGGTGGGACTTTGCCTGATGACAGCCGACAAAACTCTGACATTAGTCATCATTTCAATTATGTGCTTGGACATGGGCTTAACTCTTTAATTTGAATACAGTATGTCCTGTACCACTGGTTTTTAAAATGAGGATGGACATCAGAGATACATGTGGAAAAGTAAACACAACAGGTATGTATGGAATCAATGTGTATGTCTGGAATCAAGTTTATATCTTAGCATATTCCTAGTGTGTGCTTGGTATAGCCTGGGAATGTGACTGTATTGTGTCTCAAAATTTCCCTCCACCCAATTATGTTCACCCATTTTTAAAACTCAAAAGTGACATTGGCTGCCTTTTCTGAAGGAAGTCAGTCATTGCTTTAGGGACCATTGTTTGGAGCTTGCCTTGGAGTGGCCTGATCATCTTGTGTATTTTTTATTATTATTAATTTATTTATTTTTCCAGTCTGACCACAGTTTCCCCTCCCTCCCTCCTCTCTTTCTAGTCCTTCTCCCCCAAACCCCAAACCTACTCCTCCTTTCTCTTCAGAAAAGGGCAGGCCTCCCATGTACATCAGCCAGCCATGGCGTATAGAGTTGCAGTTAGACTAGGCACCTCCTCTCCTATTAAGGCTGGATGAGGCAACCCAGTAGGAGGGAAGGGTCCCCAAAGCAGGTAATAGAATCAGAGACAGTGCCTGCTCCCACTGTTAGGAGTCCCACTAGAAGACCAAGCTACACAACTGTAACATATGGGCAGAGGGCCTAGGTCAGTCCCATGCAAGCTCTCTGGTTGGTGGTTCAGTCTCTGTGAGCCCCTGGGAGACCAGGTTAGTTGATTCTGTGGGTTTTCTTGTAGTGTCCTTGACGCCTCTGGCTCCTACAATCTTTCTCCCTCTTCCACAGGATTCCCTAAGCTCCTTGTAATGGTTGGCTGTGGGTCTCTATATCTGTTTCCATCAGTTGCTGGGTGGAGCCTCTCTGATGACAATTGGACTAGGTACCAATCTATGAGGATAGCAGAACATCATTAGGAATCACGTCATTGGATTTTTTTTTTGTATTGCCAGTCATGTTTGGTTCTATCCTGGCCTCTGGGTCCTGGCCCTCCATGCAATGTCAGGTGGGCTCCCTCTCTCTCATATCTCAAGCTAGACCAGTCATTCATTGGTTGGCTACTCCCATAATTTCTGTGCCACCTTTACCTCAGCACATCTTGTAAGCAGGTCAAACTGTAGGTCAAAGGTTATGTGACTGGGTTGGGGTCCCAATCCCTCCACTGGAAGTCTTGCCTGGTTACAGAAGATGGCCAGTTCAGGCTCTGTATCCCCCATTGCTATGAGTCTTAGCTAAGGTCACCCTCATAGGTTCCTGGGAGTTTCCACTGCACTAGGTTTACTAGCTCATCCCAGAGATGCCCCAGCTACACCACTCCTGGGCGTACACCTAAAGGACACTCCACCATGTCACAAGGACACTTGCTCAACTATGTTCGTAGCAGCTTTAGTCATAATAACCAGAAACCGGAAACAACCCAGATGCCCCTCAACCAAAGAGTGAATAAAGAAAATGTGGTACCTATACACAACAGAGTATAACTCAGCTGTTAAAAACAATGACATCATGCAGGCAAATGGACGGAACTGGAAAAGATCATCCTGAGTGAGGTAACCCAGACTCAGGAAGACAAACATGGTTAAGTACTCACTCATAAGTGGACATCAGCCACAACGTCAAGAATAACCATGTTACCATCCACAGACCCAGAGAGGCTAAGTGACAAGGAGGACTCAGGGGGGACCCATGAATCTCACTGTGAAGGGGAAGTAGAATAGACATCCCAGGTGGATGGGGGAAGGGTCGGGAGTGGGGGTGGACATAGGACCAGGAGGGATCAGGTAAGGGAAGATGGAGGAAGAGAGCACTGGGAGAGCCATCTTACATCTCATTTCCTTGCCAGCAACACCATTCTTCTTATGGACGGATCAGACCCTTACATCCAAAAAGCATCAACAGTAAATTAACCATGGGCATCTTCACTGTCAAGTGGCACTGTAACCATCTTGACAGGAGCCACACTGGTGGCCCTCCCCTTAGCCATCACACTGGAAACACTGGTCCCCGCAAAATTGCAATATTCCTAGGAATCTTATGCTGGGAGAAGAAAATAGCTGAAGCCTGTTGCCAGCCCGAGGAGAAATGCGTCTCCCAGGGAGAGATTTCATACATCTCTGTCTTGTTAGGACCACCTTGCAGAGAGACCGGAGCTGAGTCAATGACGGGTCAGTGATAGGTGGGAACACACCGGGACTGCTCCTCATGTATACCTCTTACCCTCCATGTAAACCTCAACTTCATGTTAGGATCTGGGAAATGGGCCAGAGTGAGGACACTGGAGCTCTTCGTGTGCTCCTCTTCCCTTATGCCCACATAGATAAATCCCCTTTCTTGTCATTCTCCTTCTTCCTCCAGATCATTGGTGCAGTGGTCCATGATGGTGGACTGAGCAGACGCGGGGACAGGGTTCAGACGGTTGTGGGTACAATGGAGACAGCTCTCTGGGAGATGACTTCTGTGAATCAGCTCAACTTTATTCCAGAATAGAGGAAATATACAGGATTGGGGAGCCTGGGGACAAACCCCAATTTGCATTAAGTGGCACGCTCCTATCATAAGGCTTTGTATGTGGTAGCAGGGTCCTATAGCAAAGCTCCAGGTATAAGTCTTAGTTAACATATGCGCAGTAGGGGAGGCTTCTAGCAGGGATCTGTGCCAAGGGTCATGCTAAAGATAAATCAGGCATCCAAGCTTAGAGACAGATTTTAGGTCAGTCTTCCAGGCCCAGGGACATTCTCCAAGTAAGGGCAGGTAGAGAGCAGGAAGTCTCACTGGGGAGGAACTTCCCATGTCGTCGAGCTTTGGAAAAAGCTGCCAGGCCATGATAGACTATGACCTCTGACCAGCAAGGCCTCCCAACACTTCCTCTGCTTGTTACTTGGCTGTTTAATTGGCCCATTGAGACTGAGTGGTTAAGCCTAAGGTATTCAGACTGCCAGGCTCTGACCCCGGTAACAACCCTGGTAACAACATAGTCTTGTTTGGAAGATGTTTTTTCCTTTTTTTTTTTTTTTTTTTTTTTTGTTTGTTTGTTTTTCAAGACAGGGTTTCTCTGTGTAGCTTTGCGCCTTTCCTGGATCTTGCTATGTAGACCAGGCTGGCCTCAAACTCACAAAGATCCGCCTGGCTCTGCCTCCCGAGTGCTGGGATTAAAGGCATGCGCCACCACCGCCTGGAAGATGTTTTTTCCTGATGGTTCTGTGATGGGCTGTGAGCCAGAATTTATGTCTTCCATATAAGAGGACCACGTCACAACCCCACAGAGGACGGGTGCCAGGTACTTCAAAGTATAGACTTTTGGATATATCCCTGAGGCGTTGCTGAGGCAACCTTAAAGACATGCCAGTGGGCTGGGTCGGAATGTCTAGCACCTTCACTTGGGAAGCACACAGGCTGGGGAGGTTGCCAAGTCAAGAGGCCACGGAACAGGTGTGAATGGGGCCTCCTGGATGAATGGACAGAGACACCAACTGCTTCACTGGCATGTCACTGACAGCTAACTCTTGTTCTTCAAATCTGAAAGTAAGCAAACACTTTCCCTCTCTTCTTAAACTTCCCATAACCTATAATGATTTATTGGACTCTGCTTTTCTATGCTGAAATTTGACATTTTAAAATGAGACCCCATTCTCACTGATTCTCCACCCCCAACATGGTTAGTGTTAGTTGTTAACTTGACAGTATCTAGCAAGACCTGAGAAATGGACCTCTGGGCATGCCTGTGGGGAGATTGTCATGATTACATTAATTCATGTGGGAAGAGCCGTCTTAATTGTGTGGGCCCATTTCCTAGGCAGAACATAGAAATGTGTAGAGTGGAGAACACTAGCTAAGCATTAGCAAGTATTCATTGCCCTGGTTTTTTGTTTGGTTGGTTGGTTTTAGTTTTAGTTGTTTTGTTTTTAAGATCTATTTTATGTGTACGAGTGTTTTGACTTCGGGTATATCTATATACCATGTGCACAGTGCTGAAAAGGCCAGAAGAAGGTGTCACATTCCCTGGAACTGGAGTGACAGATGGTTGTGAGCCACCATGTGAGTGATGAGATTTAAACCCAGGTCCTCTGACAGAAGAGCCCATGCTCTTAACTGCTGAGCCATCTCTCCAGTCCTCACTCTCTGTTTTGCTACTGTGGTTACAATGTGACCAACTCTTGCTGCTGTGGCTTACCCTCCATGGTGGAACTGTTAGCTCCAAATAAACCCTTACTTCCACAAATTTGCTTTTATTGGGGTGTTTTATCACAGTGGCAGAAAAGAAACTGTAGCACCCCCCTCTAAAATCAGAAAATCCTGTTAAATCCTCTTTCTCAACAAGTTCAATAAAGATCTAATTATATCAACTCACACTATGATGTGAATGACTAATGACCCACATGAGGGTATTTTATTTTTAATTTTTTTTTACCAGCCATTAAAAATAAATTCATACCTATAGAAAAATATATCCCAAGTGAAGAAGACTTACTATATACTCTCCTTCGAAGGACATTTGCTTTATTACTTCTGTTTCTACACACACACACACACACACACACACACACACACACACACACACACACAGAGGGGGAAAGAGAGACAGACAGACAGACAGACAGACAGAGACAGACAGACAGAGAGTTGTGGTTGTATCTCCAAATGCACCTTTCCCTAGCAAGGACAGGCTTCTGCATGGTTCTGGCTCAGTGGTAGCCTACAGACCCCACTCAACTTTTGCTGAACTTGACCTTTTCTAGAGACATAGCTGTGATGAACTCTTTCTTGTTCTTTTCCTTTCTGGTCTTGCAGACAACGCATGATGCCAGCCTGAGTCTATTTGTTCCTTTTCTTCGAACTCTTTTCATCCTGAGCAGCTCCCTAGCCTGTGCTAGTTACCCACGATGTTGATGTCTGTGTTGCACAAGGGCCAATTGCTTCTCGGATGTTTCCTCTGAGGCCTCAGGTCTTGGACTTGGCAGGGACCTCACTGAGGTGGAACTGTGTTCTCACTGCATCTCTCAGATGCAAATTTGCATCTTTTGCATCTCTCAGATGCAAATGGGGATCTTGGCATCTATGGTAGTTACTATGGTTTCTACCACGTTTCTTTGTAAAGTTAACTAGTATTTCATGAATCATTACTAAGGGCTATACAGAAGTACACTATGAGATCATATAAATTTTAAGTTTCTCATAAAATTTTCACCCATTTGTTATAGAACCTACCCTTGAATAAACTAATCATTTTCGCAATGGATGCCAAATGACAGTTTTCTAACTTGGTTGGTTTTGTTCTGTATCTATTGGTTGTCCTGATGGAGAGCCTTTTCATGTCTTCAGTTTATCTAGTTCTTTATATAGACATAGACTCACGAGTTATTATTTTCAATAGCTTATAGTAAATTATATATTTGACTGTTGGTTCATATTTGACTATGGAGAATCCCAGGAGCCCTGGTTAAGATATTTGAATTTAGAAAGAGGTTGATTTTCCATTCAAATATGTCTCTAAATACTACAATGTATCAGGCAATGGTGAGCAATGTGGCCTTTGTTAGCTCTTCCAGATGCTTCAACCTCCTGCAGCTCCTTCCTCCTTCCCTGTCCCACAGTAAGTTCAGAGCCAGAGCTTGGAGGGCCCCTAAACATCCTCAGACCCATGGTTTCCAGACCAGTTTGTGTCCAGGGGGCTTTATGTCCACAACCTCTAGGGGAAACGGTTCAGTACAGCAATTACCCAGCAATCCTGCAAACTGGCCACGGGACTTGAGGGACTTGAGGCCAGTGCCTCTTCTTACCACCCCAGCATCTCTTTCTTTTACAGTTGGAAAACTAGAGTCCAGTAATGCAAAAATGCCCCCTGGGACGCTCCTTTCCAGGGAACACCTGCTTCCCTGCTGCATGGGCTACCGCCTTCTAGTTCTTTGAAAGAACTGAAGGTTTGGGCCCCTTCTGTTGGCACAGCAGTGAGAACCAGAAATTTAGCTGCAGGGTAGACAATATTTACGTCAGGCCCGGGTTATCTCTGTGCTTCTGTGTTTGACGCTTGGCTTGTTTATTTGAAGCCTCATAAACTGATGATAGCAATGTTTCACACTGCTGCTATAGCACCTGTGTTGTTTTCTGTATTTTTTTAGTTCTTGAGATGACAATACCATCCTTTCTCCCTTCCCACCCCTCCCTTCAGGCCCTCCCGTATATTCCTCCTTGCTCTTTCTCAAATTCACGCCCTCTCTTTTCCCTTCTTATAACATCCATATAAGTATATGCTATGTATATGGATAGATTCCTGAACACGTATGTACAACCTGCTCAATCTGTATCATGTTGCTTGCATGCATGTTTTCAGGGCTGAGCACGGAGGAATGGATAACCAGTTGGTCTGCTAATCCCTGGGGAAGACTGTTTCTCCCACTCTGAGCATTCTCTTTGTTGCCTGTAGCTCTTTGTGTAGGTCGAAGCCCTGGTGGGCTTTCCCTCATCCACTTTAACACGTCTACTGTCGCTGTTCTTGTTCAGCTCATGTTTAGGCAGTCATGGTGGTGAGACTTTAGGGGTGTAGCTTCTGTTGTTACCAGGAAACAGTCTCACAGCAAACTCCCTGATCTTCTTACCACTTCCTCTTTCACAATGATCCCTGAGCCTCAGGTGAGGGAGTGTTTTGCAGATGTGTCCTGTGAGATTGAGCCCCACAACTCTGTGTTTTGATCAGTTGTGGGGTTTTTTTGTGGTTGTTTTTGGTTTGTCTTGTGATGGTCTCCATCTGTTGCAAAGAGAGGTGTCCTTGACTTGGAGGGAGGAGTGCATTTATCGATGGGTATAAGGACAAATGTTTAGAATGTATTTAGGAAAGTGGCAGTTGCAGGTTCTCTTCTGACATCCATGATTTCGCTAGCGCCGAGGAGTTAGATTTTGAGTTCCAGGAATATCCCTGTTGTTAGTACCCCTATTGTTGAGTGGGCTTAAATTCAATCAGAGAGCTGTTGGCTGCCACCATGGTATGCATGCCACTAAGGTAATCCTTGGAGTTATGGCACCATGCTTGCTGGTCATTGTTGGGGTTCATAGGCATCATGGCTGGGTGGGGCTGTTGGTCACTTCCTTCCTTTGGAAACCTGTGTGGTGCCTCCTGATATCATGAACATTAGTGCTTAGGGAGAAGCCATTTAGGTCATTTTCAGCTCAAGGCCTCTGAGCCCTGAAGTGCATTATTGCCTTCAGCAGTAGGGACTTACCTTTCACCTCTGGGAGGGGCGGGACAACCCAGGGCAGTAGCTACTATGATGTTTTAGGAGAAAAGAGGACTTCTCACATCTGGTGTTGGAGTTTTTGTTGGGGTTTGGGGCCTTTGGCTCTGGAATTGCATTGTTAGCCCAGGTGGGAAAATTTCATTTAAACTATATGTGTGTATTTATACACTGACTTAATATGTATTATAGATCTATTTAGATAGATAGTTAATTATGGAGGTGTAAATGAGATGTTCCCCTGGACTCATAGATTTGAATACTTGGTCCCTGGTGAGTAGAACTGTTTAGGAAGGATTAGGAGGTGTGGCTTGTTGGAGGATGTGTCACTGGGGATAGATTTTAAAGTTTCAAATACCCAGGTCATTCCCAGTTAATTCTCTCTGCCTAGTGCTTATGGATAAAGATGTTAGTTACTGCTCCAGCACCATGCATGCCTGCCATGCTCTTCGCCAGGATGATCAGGGACCCACCCTCTGGAACAGTGAGCACCAAACCAAATGTTTTATTTTATAAGCTGTCCTGGCCATGGTGTCTTAGCACAGCAATTAAAAGAAAGGTATTAATAGTAAGATTCCTTATGACTTTTCCAGAGAGCTTTATCTTATTTTATCCATCCCTCTTCTTCTGTGTTTATCTATCTCCCACTCCCTAGCTGCAGATCATCTCCCCATTTTTTCAGTTTTCCTCCATCAGATCACCTGTACCCTTGAGTATTAGTTTTAAAGATCCCATATAGTCTGGGGCAAACACACTCAGAGACACTTATATGCACACAGACACACACATGCACATATACCCACACATACACACACATATATCTATACACATACACACACATGCAAATATATGCAGAGAGACACACACAGACACATACACACATACATACACATACACACATGTACACACACATACACCACGTGCACACACATACATATACACACATGCACCTACACACACAGACACACACAGATACAGACAATACATACACACATATACACACACATACATGTGACCAGACACACACATACACAAACCTCCTGAAGTCACTTAAGCAAATCCTTTCTATTACCCTTTCACTCTTCCTTCCCTCCTGACTCTTGACTCAGAATAACAGCCAAGTAGAGAGACAGCTGAAGGTAAACTGAGTCTACTGTGTGGCATATATATACTTGTTCCACAGGACCATTCTGAACCGTGCCCCGCCTCAGCCACAGAAATTTGACTGCTAAACAGAGCTAACCTTTAAACATGCAAACTTCAGAATCCGAGGGTTCTGCCCAATAACGACTCCAGCACAGCACCTTACAAAGACCCAGACAAGCCAGCCTTGTGAAGGCCTGTGGCTTGCGATGCAGGAGGGCCACATCCGAGCCTGTGGGAGTGTGGGCAGCTGACAGAGAGCAGCGTTCTCTCTGGCAGAGCAGAGCCCACTCCCTCGTTGGGTGGCTCTTTGGTTGAGTGGCAACTGCCTCACATGTCTCTCTCTCTCTCTCTCTCTCTCTCTCTCTCTCTCTCTCTCTCTCTCTCTCTCTCTCTCTCTCTCACTGAAGGGACTTGGCAGAGCTGGCTGGTGTGGGATGGGGCCTCCTGAACACGTGGGAGGGTTCCATGCTCCACCTTCCCACTGCCATCCAATGCGACAGACGATGGCCTCCAGAGAAGGCCCTGACAGTGTTACGGGGGGTGGAGGTCATCGTAGTTTGGGATGTGAACAACCAGCCTTACTGACAAGGCACAGTGACTGACAAGGCGCAGTGTGTTGCCCTGAGCTGAGCTCCCTCCCAGGGATGGACAAGGGCAGTGACTCCTGGGGTTTGAGTAACTTTAGCAAACGGGCTCAAGCTTGGGCTTGCTGGTGGTTAGGAACACATCCACACCGCCTGGAATGCACCAGGCAATCAGTCAGTCAGCACTGAAGAGGCTTGGGGTGGTTTTAAAATAAATCCACACATTCTTGAAATGCCTTCCTTCAATGCAGACCAATTTCTCTCCTCTTGAGTGTGGATTGTTCCGGGTGACTCACTGCTCATCAGTAGAATGTAGTGGAAATGACGGAATATGGCTTTCAAGGATGGGTTGTAGAAACATTTGTTCTTTTGCCTTGCTCTCTCCTTTGGAGCTCGTACTCTTTGGGAAGCCTGCTGCCACCTCAGGAGAACACCTAGACAGCCTTGGGGAGGGGCTCACTGGTGAGCAGCTGAGGTGTTCCAGTGTGTTACCTTGGAAGCAGACCCATGAGCCTCGGTCAAGCCAATTGTCACAGACTCCCTCAGGAAAGACCCGAGCCAGAAGCATGCATCTAGGCCACTCCCGAATCCCTGACCCACAAACATTTCAAGATAACAGAAAGTGGTTATTTAAGCCACTAAGTTGTGTGGCATTTTGTTACATGGCAATAGACAGCTAATTGTTTCCATGGCAACCATAACAAAAGGTATCACAGGCTCAGCTTGAATGCCAGGCTTGCCGGAGCCTGCTTCCTCACAGGGTGCAGGCCCACTTGACCTCTCTGTCACTCAGTACTGCTCCCACATAGCTGGATGGAGCTTCCCTTAACTTCCGTCTGCCCAGGTGTGCCTTGGCCTGTGTGAATCCACTGCCTGAATCCCATGCTGTGGTCCACTGAGTACCCGGGGGGTGGGGTGGGGGGGGGGAGCTGTGAATTTAAGGGGCCCTGGAGAAAGACAGACTGATTACAGGGAAAACCTCCAACTGTTTCTTTCTCCTCTGCACTCTGTGTTAGTACAGGTGCTCTGTGGGGAAAGTCAGACTCATGAGATTGTTCCCATTTTGAACACTGATTTCCTGTCACTACACACCAGAGGTCCTCACAGCTGTCTTTCGGCAGTCCGTCGTCTGCTTTTAAGACCAAGAGGATTCGGAGAAATGCTTGACTTACATCTGCATGTTTATTACAAAGGATTCTCTTGGAAGTTGCATTGAGGCAGAACCTAGGCTGGGTCCTTAAAATGCACTAGAAAAATTAATGCTCACACTGATGTAACTGCTCCTTTTGCATGTGTTTGTTCAGCTTCTGTATTTTGTGGATCGCTATGAGGATGGAGTGAGTCAGGTTTGGGCCCTCAGCCCTAGAGGAAACATGTATCCAAATAGATGTACTTGAGGCAGACAATACGTATTGTTTTCCCAGATGTGGAGACCCACAGAGGTTTCCTAGTGAGAACTTACCCAGCATGTTTTAGACATGGAGATTAGCCTGCGGTTTCAGTCTCCCTCCCTGCTGCTCTCCCTTCAGAGAAGCCTTGTTACTCTGGGCTACTCATCCACGTTGATATCTTTTGTAAGAGCCTTCCTCCTTTCTCTCCCTCAGTCCACAGGCAGCGCAGATACTGCCTGTTCCAGAAGGTTGCTCAGGTACCACCCATGCTCCTCCTCTGTGCTGAATCTGTTATTAGTCTTAGTCCATTTGGGCTGGGTCACTTACAAACAACAGAAATGCGTATTTTTCCAGTTCTGAAGGCCAGGAGGTGGGGTTTGAGGTATCTGTAGCTCTAGAGTCTATCAAGGGCCCCTTCCTGGTTCTGATATGGTAGAAAGGTGACCATACTCCCTGGATAGGCTACTGATCTCATTCAGCTGGGATTGCCTCATGACCTAATCACTTCCACAAAGACCTACCTCTGAATGCCATCACCTTCAGAAGTGGGACTTCAACATAGGAATTTGAGGAGGCCACAACAAAACAAAGGACCATCTACTCTTCTATTCCATCTACTATTGTATCTGTTCTTCTCTGGGTATGGGAGGTCAGCTACCACCTTTTGAAGGGTTCTTATGAGAGAGGGGTAAGAAAATATTAGATAGAAAGAGAGATCTAGCCGGGCGTTGGTGGCGCACACCTTTAATCCCAGCACTCGGGAGGCAGAGGCAGGCGGATCTCTGTGAGTTCGAGGCCAGCCTGGACTACAGAGTGAGTTCCAGGAAAGGCACAAAGCTACACAGAGAAACCCTGTCTCGAAAAACCAAAAAAAAAAAAAAAAAAAAGAAAGAAAGAAAGAAAGAAAGAAGGAAAGAAAGAAAGAGAGATCTAGTTGACGAGAAGAAAGACAGAAACACAGGATAGCTTCAGGAGGGCTTAGATCAATACCCAATGGCCCTTTCTGTTTATTCAAAAGGACTTTTTATAACAATGCCAAGGGGCGGGGCAAAAGATCTCCCCCTCACTAGATCAAAGCATACTACACAGCCAAGTGTAGACCTTTCCAAATAACTGGTAACCACGCCTATGGTCAAATCATCCCCTTATGGGATGTGAACATGTTGCACAAACATACATTAATACTCCCAGCAACCAGTTCACACCTGGTAAGTGGAGGACCAAGACTTCAATTGCACAGGGGTGAAAAGGTCTGCTTCCCCTGGGGTCCTCCAGCCCTGGGCCTGGCAGCAATGGCTCCACTACACCACCTGTACCTGCATGCCACGTGTCACGACCCCAAGAAGTAAGTGATTTTTTGAACTATGCCTTGTTTTCTTTGGTTTGGGTTTGGGTTTTTCAAGAGGGGGTTTTTCTGTGTAGTTCTGTCCTGTCCTGGAACTCACTCTGTAGGCCAGGCTGGCCTCGAACTCATAGAGATCCACCTGCCTCCGCCTCCTGAGTGCTGGGATTAAAGGTGTGCATCTCCACACCCGACCTTTGGGAAACTTTTTAAAAGTAAAAAAAAAAAAACAAGAGAGTCATACAAAGTGATCTTTGGAAGTCACTATTTAAAAAGATTAAAGAAATAACAGCAGAGCTGGGCAGTGGTGGTGCACACCTTTAATCCCAGTATTCTGGAGGCAGGGGCAGGCGGATCTCTGTGAGTTCAAGGCCAACCTGGGCTACAGAGCGAGATCCAGGACAGTCAGAGCTATTACATAGAGAAGTCTTGTCTCAAAAAAAAAAAACAAAACAAAACAAAAAGCAAGAAAGCAAGAAAGCAAGAAAGCAAAGAAAGAAAGAAAGAAAGAAAGAAAGAAAGAAAGAAAGAAAGAAAGAAAGAAAGAAAGACAGCAAAATTCAAATCTTTAAAATGCTGATAAATGCCACAAACACAACAAAATCCAGAAAAATGATGCAGTACCTCACAGCCTCTTAGCACGTGACTACAAAATTGTTCATTACTTTCTGAGCCGTACCCTCTGGGTGACATCGCCAAATGGAGCCAGCACGGTGATGTACCTTCAGAAAGAAGACAAGGAGGTCAGCCGTGTTTCGAACGTGTTTGGTCAGGTTTATTTGTCACTGAAATGACACTTTCGGTGTTCCTTTCTGCTTCATGCTCACATAGAATATCATCGTGTAAACGTTTGTAAATACTGTGAATTTAAAGGGAACTCCTCCCAGGTTTTCCTTCCTGTATGATAAGGAGACTTTAGGCACACCAGGGTTTGGCAGGGTTTGAGGTTTACCAAACCTCACCGTGGATTCTCCTCTTGGGTGTCTGTTCTCACAATAAACAGTAAGAACTGTCAATCTTGTCCCCGTGGGTCAGGTGACTCACTCCTTTCATTAACTGGGTTCCTAAACAACTCAAGAGTCTGTGCATTTCCAGTCTACTGGAAAACTCTCCTCTCTCTCTCTCTCTCTCTCTCTCTCTCTCTCTCTCTCTCTCTCTCTCAAATTATTACTTTTGGTCTAATAAAACATTTTTTGGTTATAATTCTGTTCTTAATGTCAGAATAATTTCTGTTCATTTCATTGTTTTTCTTTGTCCCATTAACTCTTGTTGAAATTTCTCTCCATTACTCAGAGATGGCAAAAGAATGTATCCTTTGTATTTCAAATTGGAAGTCTACATTTTCTTCTAACTTTTGTAAAATTTACTTATTTACTTTGACGTTTGAGATAAGGTCTCACTGTATGGCCCAACTCACTATGTAGACCAGGCTGGCCTTAAGCTTAGAGCAATCTTTCTGCCTCTGTCTCCCGAGTTCTGGGATTTCAGACGGGTACCACCATGCCTAGCACCTATGGACATTCCCACAGTTCTAGAAGTTAATAGTCCCAGGTGAAACACAGCAGATGATTGCCTGGTGAGGGCCAGTGTCTAGCTCACAGATGTGGTCTGTCTGTCTGCTGTGCCCTCTCCTGACACAGAGCAAGTGGGGAAGCAGGCACTCCCATCTCTTCCTCCCTTTTAACTTTTTTGTTGTTTATTCTGTAGGGAGGGTTTTATGTGTACAGGTAGGTGAGCATGTCACAACATGTATGTGGAGGTCAGAGGACAACTTATAGAAGTCAGTTCTCTCCATCCACATTGGGAATTCCAGGGACCAAACTCAGGAACTCCGGTGTCAGCAGGTGCCCTACCACCTGGCCATTATACTCTTCTTTTTATTCAGTGAACCCAGAAAGTCTCACAGATTAGATTAAAGTGGCACACTGGGCTCGTGAATTTGTAGGTGGACCCTTCTTGTGTTTAAATTTCCTTTCTGAGTTTCAAAAATGCAAAAAAAAAAAAATAAAAAATGCAAAAAAAAAAAAAAGTAAGCTTGAGCCACATAGTTGCAGTGTTGGGAGCTATATATATGTTCACATCAAAAGGAACCTTCCAGTTCTGAATATTTGGGCAGAAGTGTCCCTGGATGTCATTTCTGCATCAGATCACACACATAAACTCACTCACATAAGGAAGCGAATGTTATTTGAGCCACATAACTAATGACATCCCAATAAATATAAGCTATGATGTCTCCAACTCAGCTTCCCCTCACCCCACACCCCAAATGCCCACGTGTTCTACAGCACTATTCGGCATAAGGGAGCTGTGATGGGGAAGTTGAAGTGGAGAGAGACAGCGGCCCCAGTCAGTTGCAATTAATAGTGTTCATCTGTAAGGAAGTGCTTGAAAGATTAACTCTGAAGAACTCTCAACTGCCAAAACTGGGATAATCTGAGGAATGGTGGTAATGGATTTCAACCTACAGAACTAGCCACAAGAATCTAATAATATAAATAAAATCATTTACTAAATAAAGAAATGAAGAAGGGATCATTCTTCCTTTTAGAACATTTCTAAGTAATAAATATAGAAAGAGATTAAAAATAGAAAAATTGCCACTTGGTAAACACTACAGTAATAATTATTATAGGTAAAAATCATGAATGGATGTTAAAATAAGCGGATAAAGTATGATACCAAAGAGCACGTTTGTGTAGAGTCAAAGTGCTTGTTCCATCAGATGCTTGATCACTCCTAGGGTGAAATATCAAATCTGACAAAAGAGAAACCTGGCAGGTACCATCTTATCACGTGCTCAACACTAACATTATCAGTGCCGAGATGTCGTATGACACCTGATACACGGCCCTCAAATGAGGCCCTGTGGGGTGGGATATAAAGGGATATCCTCTGGAAACGAAGCACAGACACTGTGTCTCACATCGCTCACCACCCAGGAGGAAGCCCGGCACCTGGAAAGCCTCTTCAGCGTCACCTAGTGACACTGCCCTGTCTGTTTGCAAAGTATGTTTGCCAGTTTTTGGTTACTGTAACAAAATATCTTAGAGAAATCATCTTAAAATGACAAAAGGTTGATTTTGGCTCACTTTCAGAAGGGCCGGTCTATGATCAAGAGCATTAGGGTGGGAGTATGTGACAGAGAGGCTGCTTACCTCAGGGTGTCCTGTCGGGACCAGCCGACCTGTCGAACAGCACCTGAATAGGGGAGTGAGGATTAGGAAAAGACAGAGACAGAAGATAGAATTGGGGGGGGGGGGGGGGGCTCTCAGTGAATACTGCAGCAATCCCGAATTTATTTCTCAAAGCCTTTTTATACACCAAGCAAGGGGGCAAAAATTCTTCCTTACTGTGGTCCAAGGAACAGACAACTGTAAACACCTGTTATTCAGCCTTGAGGAGCAAAAACAAGCTTGAGCTCTCTGATCTTAAGTCAAGATGGAATTAAGCCACAAGATGGAGTCACTGAGGGCTGCCACAGTGTCCAAAAGTGAAAGGGGGGAGGGGAGGAGGAAGGGGGATGGATGTGTCAGGTTCCCACTCATCCCATTCAAGGACACACTCCTAGTCACTTGCCTTCCTTCTACTGGGCCCTGCCTCTTAAAGGTTGCACCACCCCCCATGGTGTCACGGGCTAGGGACCATGCCGTCCACCCACAGCCTTTTCAGGGACACTGAAGAATCAGACTACTCAACCAGGTAACCCTGAAGACCATCAGCCTTGAGTCACCGAGGGATAGTGTGCAATACCAAAAGCTGTTCTGTGTGGCACAAATGATGAACACATTTACCCACGCCATTCACCACTGTTGTGCCAATATCTCTCCCTTAGATAAAATGTGTGGCCACTAGCCAGGGCGGTGGTGGCGCATGCCTTTAATCCCAGCACTCGGGAGGCAGAGCCAGGCGGATCTCTGTGAGTTCGAGGCCAGCCTGGACTACAGGGCGAGTTCCAGGAAAGGCGCAAAGCTACACAGAGAAACCCTGTCTCAAAAAATCAATAATAAAAAAAGAATTGTTTCAGTTTAGGGGGTCTTCACCCCAAAATGGACTGCTTTGGCAGTACACACAGGCTCAGGGTGGTCTGGAAAAACAATGGTGACGGGAAATCCTCCTAGTGGACAGAGTGTGTGGTCATTTAATGTTGTGACTCAGACATGAATTGACTCTTTAAAAGGCTCCCGTTTTGAAGGCTTAGTCCCCATCTGGTGGCAATAAGGGTGACTGGTCATGAACTTTACCAGTGGATTAGTGGTTGATTATTATTGACGCATTCACAGTTGAGGGGGCTATCAAGAGGTGAAGCCCTAGATGGAGGAGGGACAGGATATACCTCATCCTGAGATCTGGTCTCTCTCCACCTCCCCTCCATTGCAGGTGAGCTGCTTTGGCCCACTCAGTTCTCTTGCTGCCATGATGCTCTCCCTTGCACAGGCCTAAAACCAACAGGGACAGGTGACTGTGAACTGAAACCGTGAATAAACTTTTTCTCCTTTAAATCATTTTTTTGGGGTGTTTTGCCACAGTAACAGAAAGGGACAAGGACGTCTGCGTGGGAAGAGACCTTAAGCAGGAATACATAGTTCAGGACAGTGAAAAACGCTTAGATTGGTCAGCCCGGGCCCAAAGAATAAAGGGACTGGGAATGAGAGGCGGCAGCTGGAGGTGGGCCAATCAGAGTGGGCTTAGAGTGAAACCTGGGTGCTCCATGGTAACCCCCCCCCAAAGAGAACATCAACATGGAGGGGGGCTGGCCTCTGTGAAAACGTCCCATCTCTCGGGACACTAGTCACACCTGCTGTGGCCTTGACATTTGTCCTCTAAACCGTTACATTCTGGAAGCTTGGCTCCAACTGTGGCAACACTGGGGTGGCGTGGCCTTGAAGAGGGGTCTAGTAGAAGATCATTGTGTGAGGTGGCTCCACTCACACTCTCTGTCAGTAGTGGGCTGGGTTGGTACGCGTGACTGGGTGGCCCCTCGTGGATGTCTTCCTGCCCTTCTTCTGTCTGCCACTCCTGTGTATGGCTGGTTCCCTTTCTACTGTCACACTGCATAGTGTAGCCCTAGACCAGCACCATGCTTTCTGGACTTTCCAGCCACAAGAACTGAAAGTCAAATAAACTTCTTTTCTTTATAAAATTCCAAGCCTCAGTGTAAGGAACACAGGGCTGTAAGGACTGGTCCATATTTAGACAACATGGTGCTGGTACAGATACCCTGCATGGGCCAAGATACCTGATGCTGGACATCCGGGAGGCTATGAGTCAGCACAAGATGGCTGACACCATGACATTGGATGTCCCTGGAACCTCAAAGTAAATAGTGATATAATCTATTATAATCTATTATATAACTATATCTGGCAAAATACCACTATATATTTATGAGACAATGCTTTCATCAGTCTGTGTATGTCTGCCTGTAGGCCCTTATTGATAGGAATTCCAACCACGCCCCCATGGTGCCTGGTGGGACCCTCAGTCATTTCCGCCTAGTCATTTCCATATGTCCTGCGTAACCCATGCCCCATGGCTGCGTGCTCAAGTAATCAGACGGCATGACCACGTGATCTATGCGCATGCGTGGAGTAGCCACGTGGGCCTGTGTGCGCAGGCGCGAGCTGGCCCTTAAAAAGATAGGCTCCATGTTCCCCGCCCCCTTCTCACACATGTCCTTCTGCAGGCCTGATCACATCTATGCCTTTCTCCTTGTCTTAATCAAACTCTTGTTAGTGGATTCTGTCGTGTTTCATGACTTTTCCTCGCAGGGTAAGAGCACCGCTAAAATCTATCACTTATGCCCACTTATGCCCACCTCTCTGCGCCCTGTGTGTCAGTCTGGGTGTGTGTCTGTGCTTCCTTATGTGTGGCCTGTATGTGCCAGTGTAAGCCTGGGTAACCTGCCAGCATCTTCCTGTCTAGCAGCCTGTGTGCTGGTGAGTAAAGTATGTCTTATCTGCCTACAATTCCTAGCATTCTCTTCAACCTCCTGGTCTCGCATGACCTATCTCCATTCTTGCTTTAGAGCGTGGACCTCACTTCAGGTTTGGTTATAGCAACAAAATGAACTAAACAAGCGCCCCAAAATCAAGGCTCGTTAGAGGAACTGGCAGTCCCAGTAGGTAGAGTAAGTGAGTCTAGAACCATGGGTAGAGAAGTAGTGGAGCCCTTGCATACATTGTGAGCACCCTACTTGGAAAATGATGCTCATCACTGTTCCAGTCTTTGTGGATCTAGAGAGCCTGATTTCCCAAGGGAAACACCCCAAGGGCATCCTATGTGTCTCATTAAGTTTTAAGCCCTGGTGGCTTCCTTGTCACCTTGAGCATTTTCTGACACAAGAGCAGAGAGCGTCAAGGGTGACTGCAAGGATTCTGTACATGCGCAGCTCGGGGTCTTGTCTGGCACCTTATTACGTCATCAGCGGGTGACTGTGTCCCCACCTTAAAAAGCCACACACTGACCCCCACACTCTCTCTCTGCATCTCTCTTTCTGTTTCCTTTCTGCCAGGCCTGGCTTCTCTGTCCTATCCCTCTTCTTTCTAATAAAGCCCATTCCAACTCTGGTAACCATGGCTCATGACTCTTCTGCCGAACAACGAGCGCCATTTTCCTTTCAGTGATCATCTAATTGTCTAATTGTCGGGGTGCTGTTACATGGTGAAATCAGGCAGAACAAGAAGCAGGTTGTCCGGGCTTCCCTAAGTTGGCATATGTGGTGTCCGTGGCCTAAGAACATCACAGTGGCCAGAAGTTTTGGGATAATGCCCTTAGGTTATTCTACAAGGTTAGGAACCTTGATGAGCCAAACAATGGTGGACATGAAGCAGATAATTGTCACTGTCTGGTCAGGAT